>JAODOY010026779.1:0-23274 GCA_025399855.1 Forbesichthys papilliferus | reverse complement strand
CCGGACACTCACAGCACATCCTCACACACACACACACACACACACACACACACACACACACACACACACACACACACACACAGATGGTGGCCTGACTACGACTGAGTTAGGCAGCGGGGTAACTGTCGCTGGTAACTGGTGTGTGTGCGTTCACACCAGCCATCGGCGAGAGCGTTGAAGTAGCCATTCATTGACTATGTGGAGCCAGAGTCGCTGGGCGGCAAGGAGCGGTGATTTCTGGGCAAACTGTAGTAAAGCAAACTGTATGATAATGTGCTATGATGCAGGTCGGCTGCAATGCTTCTCTCCGGAGAATTCTAGAGAACAAAACCATAACGATGGTTCCCACAAAACATTTATTCCCAGGCAAAAATTACATTGATTATTGCTTGCGGGTTTTCCCATTATTTAGGATGTATGGGAATGACGCATCGACCAAGGTGTCTGACATTGATGCCGTTCTTGGTGAGTTGGTGCATATCATAATAGCCCAAAGGCTATTCTATATAATATAGTGCATAATATATTTTATAAAAATCTGAGAAAATTACATGCATTAATAAGCAAAATAAAAACACATGCGTTATGCATGTACGTTTTAATTTTGCTTATTATTATAATAGAGTAATTAAATCTGCAACTAGTAGAACAGTGGCATGTGTATATTGTTATGTTTAACAATATCATACTAAACCAAGAGCTCACAAACTGCGCTTAGCTGGAGAACATAATGATGTTTGTCATTATATGGTAGCACATACCGATAGGCTATGCCATTTTACATATTTATTATATGTAAATTAAGTTATCAAGACCAGCATTCGAAAGAACATTGCCGCCTATGTCATTAACATCAGATTGTCCACGAATGTTTGTACAGCGTTGGTGGCCCGAGCGATCTTCGCTGCTCTCGCCGCTGCCCGGTGTGCACACACAGTTTGGTGTCTTGCTCAGGGACACAACGACACTTGGTGAGGAACTAGCGGGGGTTCAAACCGGCGACTTCTAGATCACACATACTTGGCGTAGGCCTTCTCCAGCAAGGAGCTCCAGAACTCCTGTTTATGATGAGAGCTGAGGTACACAAGATTCCCTTCCAGTGTGGGCAGCAGGTCATCCACCTTGACCTCCTCCCATTGTCCATAATGCCAGAACTACAGGCACGGAAGGTGGGTAGGTCATTTTCCTTTCACATTAAAATGCATTATTTGTTGCTATTCTAGGTGAATACGTATCCTGGTGTAACCAGACACAAAATTCACATGGTGAATAAGGTCTAAGCATGCTCAATTGCGAAGTGTTCGCAGTGGTTGCCTCTTACTTGGTGTAGACCTCTGGTTAATTTTGAAAAGTACTGGACAGCGCTGAACCAATCAGTGTTGCTACAATGCTTCTTTTAGTTCTACCACAATTTTTTTTAAAGTAGGCACGACTACACCCTCATCTCACTTAGCCGATTGGTGAAGTTCTACACTGAAGATTGTAAAGATACAAGCTACAGAATGTACAGTTTTAGTCTAGACTGTAATTTATTTTCTAGAAATTACTACACTGTAAGCTGTAAAGTTCTAGACTAGAGTGTAAAGTTCTAGACTGTAAATTGTACGATTATAAAATACAGAATGTACAGTTCTAGTCTAGATTGGCATTTATTTTCTAGAACTTACTACACTGTAAACTTATATTATATAGAGTACACTTAATAAGATGCAGTAGATCGTGAAACTGTAGACCTAGATTGTAAAGCTCCTGCCCTAGGTAGGTTTTACGAGGGTCTGCCAGAGTCTGCCTTTATGCTGGGGTGAGACAGGCTACTTTGACATTGAGACAAGTACTGACCCTGAAGAAGAAGCTGCCTGTATAGCCATCCTGGAAGCTCTGGTTCAGAGGAACGACCCTCTCCAGCAGGCGACGATTCAGGGAGAGAGAGGCTACGGCAGACAGGAACCAGCAGTCGCCTAAACAAGTTATTTTCTTTTGAGTTTTCCTAGAAACTATTGATAGCAGACAATAATATAATAACTACTACCAATAATGCAATAACTGCTAATAACGTAACTATATACTTTTTTTATGTAACAAAAGTAAATAATGTAATACATTCTTACATAATTGGCTGGGTATTACATTATGAGCTTAGTTATAATACATTTAAATATTATAATCTGAGCTAATATTGTAATAATATACTGTAGTTATGTCACGGTGTGTTTTAAGTGGACATTCAATGCCCCTTTCCACACGTTGACAGTTCCTCTAGGTCTAAACGCATTGCATTTAAAACGGATATGTCAGAGTAGCAGAGCAAGCCGTAGCCTTAGGTATCTAATACCACAGAATCTATACGGTATTTACACCTAAGCATGTCAAATACAATGCCTTGAGACCTCAAGGAACTGTATCATGTGCAGAGGGGCATGGAACATCTACGTGAACGGAAGATCTGAAGAAGCTTGTATTTAGGAACAAAACTGGAAGTAAATGGACTGCATTTATATAGCGCTTTATACATTTATACAGTATTTTGCCTCACATTCACCCAGTCACACACACATTCATACACAGGTGGTGATCGCTGCCATGCAAGGTGCGACCAACCACTGGGAACAGTTGGAGGGGTTAGGCATCTTGCTCAAGGATGCTTACAGGTAGGTCAACACGCAAGCACAGTCCTGACAATAGTTCCCTCCAGTCTACTCTGGAAGGGGGCCAATTCAAATTCCAACTTGGGAATTGAATGGAGGCCAAATTTGATCTTCTTATTATGCAAAACCTTGTCTGTGCTGCGTGTCAACATGTGGGAAAGTATCCTGAACAGAACACCTTGCTCTGCGATGTGATGCCTGCATCCAGTTGTTGGCTACTCAAACACAACTAACATGCTGTCTTCATGGTAAATGGGCGCATTTTACATAGTGGGGAGACAGATCTCTGTCACACTAACAGGTTGGCTACAGCGGGGTTCAAACCCACGACCTTCCAGCAGGGAGCGCAACAACCTGACTGATGAGCAGAACAATAAGTCACATTCCATAATTCCACCAACTATTTACCTTCAGATTACATGTCTCCCAAACCGGTTTGTACAAGCCTCTGCCTCAAGGCATATCAGCACTTACTGAGCTTCCCCTGGCAGATGTCCAATCGAGAGGCTCCGTCTATGATGAACTGAGGCGATGGACAGATCTCCTGGTGGAACAGAGTGTAACGACGAGGACAGAGGAAGAACAGATGATGACGAGGAGCGCATTGAGAAAGACGGGAGAAAGTTGGCACAAGAGAAACCGTGGTGTGTTAAAAGAAATAATTTAGTTTTAGCATGTCTGAACATCATGTCTCATCCACAAGGAGTGCTTGAACTTTTAAAGCAATTAGATAATAGCTTAAATCTGGAACCTGTTTAAATGAGGCGTTCATACAATAGATCTATTGTTGTATTCACATATAAAGACAAATCATTTGAAAGTTCATAAAAAAAACAAAATTTCATAGATGCTTATGATGTAATTTAATTCTAAAAATAAGTCCTTAAGGCTGTATTTGCATCAGGTCTGGAAAAGGCTGGTTGCGTTGCCTTAACAAATAAGTTCCCATTATGAATATTTACAATATAAGTAGTAGGCCTACACCACATTTTGGAGCTATAACTAGTTTTCAAGCCTCTACTTGACCCAGAATGTCAAGTTGAAATTATGTAGAGAACATTTCTTGAGACCCCAGTTCTGCACTGTAGGTCTAAGGTCTTCTAATACTGACTGACTGTGACATTGATGTGGAGGACTCTTCAAAGTAAAAGAATACAGAGCAAAAGCAGAAACAATGAAAACCAATGCTCCATATTTTATTGGGATTAAGTGCTAAATAAAATAGATTCAACTTTGAACAGCAATCAGAGGTGATATTATGATGATAGAGGCCCGGCAATCATGTCAAGGTTATTCTTTAAATCAGAAAAGGAAGATTCCTACTGGAAGTTGAACAAGGAGCCACATAAGAGTATATGTTTATTTGCCTCGAAGCTCTAAGTAAATCCCGGAAAGGGTGTGGTGAGATAAGACCCTAGGTCTGAGAGAGCGAACAAACCAGTGAGAACATGCAGCAGGATTAGATCAATTATTTCAACCAGTTAATTAAAGTTTATTAAACACCAAGTCTGTAAGTAGAGCTAAAAGGAAAATACATATGCTGTAAAATGAAATACTAAATGCAATAGGTTACAGTAAATGTTGCATACAGTAGTGTAATATCTAACCTGCTTAACAATGGCTTAATTGTAAATGAAAGCTATTATGGCTGTTTTTATGGCATAGGCCTGATGAATGTGATTGCATTTGAACGCTGTGTAGACTGCCGTTAAAAAAGGTATTAGAACAATAGCCTAGGCTACACACACGCTGTGACTCATACAATGGTTTATTATTAACTTGGGTAGCCGTCTTCAGATAAGTTAACTACGATCTGGTATACCTGCCTTTAGAATTCACAACAAAACGAATCGTCTTGTTATATTATCCAAATACAGCATTACATGTAACATTTCCAGACGTATTAGCATAAAGACATTTTTCATTCAACTTTCATTCAACTAATAAGTGTTCAAACTGTAGCCTGCTTCTTAAAGCATATTAGTAGGCCTACTGGACACCCAGAATTAAGGGTAGCCCACTTTAATCTGTGATTAAGGATGCGCCTTTCTCTGAAATCGAATCCCATTACAGTCAGTCCCATCGCACTTTTACTCCGTCATACACCATACTTGTCAGCTACCTGTCCTGTCCTTGATGTAACTTACCCTGGGTCGTTTCCATTTCACTGCAGCATTCAGCTCGTACGCTCCGGGAAAGTCTTTATCCACGAACAGCGCATCGCCGACCACGGCGCTGGTCACCACATTCACCGCATTCACCTGCAAACTGCTTCGCGCTAACATATCGGCCAGCCAGCTTTTGGACTGAGAGCCCATGAGCTCGTCCGTTGGGGACGCGACGATCTCATCATCTTTGGTCAGAGATGTTGATCGGGCCGACGTGTTCATTCTCCCCAAAAACGCTAGTTATGTTAACTTTGACGATGTTCTGGTACTGCACTCTGCACAAAGTTTTCTTTTAATTTGTATTTCAGTAATCAGCAAGCCACTCCCTTCGGCATTTAACACACCTACCTACACACAACTTCTCTATTGCTCGGGGGATAATGCCTCATAGTGCGATCCACTAAACTACAAACCCCAAGTAATGTGCTGCCTGCTGCACTACCAACATGGAAATCCATAAAACACACTGAAAACACGAGAGTGTAACGTAAACGTAACGTAGCTAGATACCCTATAGTTCCTAAATATTTGTATAACTACATACTACACCCCCACTTGCTTCTATCTATAATTCCTGTACCACACCTAGGCTACATAAATATTTGAATATTCACCGACCAAATTGGTCAACACACACACACACACACACACACACACAATAAATCCAGATGAAAAGCAAAGCAAAGGAAGACCAGGTTTGTAAACGATAAATTACATTTATTGTCAAAAACTGTATTGAGAGAGAAAAAAAAACCTAGTTGGTAAAGGCTTCACCTGCCATGCTAACTGCTGTATAAAAGGTAACTGTATGTGTGTAGCATCACTGAGATGTGGCCATGATGCTGGAAACACCTGAGAGAGAGAGAGAGAGAGAGATATTAAACACCAACCATGAACAAAGTGCCTGATTCTTCCATTAATTAAGCAGAGGTACCAGTGGACCGGTATACCAATTATTAATATGTATGCAGCATGAAACAGACCTTTCTTGACCAGTCCTTGATTAAAAGCACTATTGCATGCTAAATGCTAAGCTAATACACTTTTAATACAGACTCGTGCTTAGTCCACATCAGAGACGGAATGGTTACGGTTACGGCCACTATTGCATCATGCAAAAAAAATAAAAAAGGTATAGTAGGCCAATTGTTTAACGGCCCGTGGACGCTTCGAACACGGCCTGAATACCATGATGTAACTTTTTTAACTGGAGCGGTCCATAATCCCAAAAGGGAACAGCACGCCAAGCTAATGTCGCCAAATGCAAAAGGCAGAACACGTAGGGTGTCCCAATTCTTGTTCAGATCGAGGGCTAGGGCGAAGTCTTAGGGCCATGTAGCCCTGTTTCCAGAGACACACTTCAAACAGAGTGTTTTGATACATTTCCCACACGGTCGGTAATGTTGTGAATTGCAACCATATTGGCTGCTCAAAACCTACAAATATAAGTATTTTCTAATTTTCAGAGATTAATTTATATCGAAAATCATTGTACTTTCTTAGTTAAATGTAATTTCATTCTAAGCTATTAGCGGTATGGTTGATTTCCACGTTAAAAAAATAATAGACCATTACCAGTAGTACCAAGCCTACTGGTGTTCTGACTTTGCTAGCGCCGGTAACTAGCTTGCTCATTAACTAACGGTAACGTTGTACCAGTACATAGATATAACTGATTTGTGCATGACAATCCCGCATTGGGTCATATTTCGATTGCTAGAGCTAGCATACAGTATGCCTGCTGAAGATCGAACCCTACGTCAATGTGAAGTTGTGAACGCATTGCAAACGTAGCGCGTTTTTAGTCTCCCCATCAGATGGATGGCAACTGTCATTGTGATACGGTAACATTATTGCCAATGTATAAATATAAAACATTTCCATATCAAAAAGATGCCTATAGCCCACGCAAGAGAGATCACAGCAGAGAGCAGCATTAGGGAAATGTAAACCCAGGTAAAAACCCTCACGACCACGCAATCGACTAACTACTGATGACAGTGTTGTCCTATTTCGTACATCAACCTTTGCCCCATGTAACTTAGTTCCAATGGACAGGGGGTAGGGGTACAATGAGAACTGGGATAACAGAGGCTGACAGAACAACCAATGCCACTCACTTTCAAAGTCGATCTTCTCCACAATGTTTTTGGGTTTGACGCTCTCTTCCTGGTTGTAGATGAAGATCTGCCCCTCCTCGTTCTCTGTCCAGCCATATTTACTCATCCACACCTTCACCTGTGTGTCTGCACAACGACAGAGAGGAGAGGCTTGTAAGAGTGTTTGAAATCCTGCCTGCTAGATACTGGTACAGTAACTCTACCTGTGCTAAATACATGTAACTACAGTAACCCTACCTGTGCTAAACCAATGTAATTACAGTAACCCTACATGTGCTATATACATGTAATTACAGTAACCCTACCTGTGCTATATACATGTAATAAATGTAACCCTACCTGTGCTAAATAAATGTAATTACAGTAACCCTACCTGTGCTATATATATGTAATTACAGTAACCCTACCTGTGCTAACCACATGTAACTACAGTAACCCTACATGTGCTATATACATGTAATTACAGTAACCCTACATGTGCTATATACATGTAATTACAATGTATGTCCAGCCAAGAGAATGTTGACAGACATCTGAGAGGATTTGAGAGTGAGATTGTTCTCTTTACTATTATAAAAAGGCAGCTCTTACCCAGGGGGTCTCCCAGCATTTCAGCCAATAAACGGTGCTCAATGTTCTGGTACGTGATGCCAACAACATGGCAGATGACTGTAAAAGTAAAACGGAAAAAGCAACAGTGAATGCTGAGAAGCCTACAAAGTGCATCTTCCAAACCACTTTGCAATGACCCGATTGCGTCGTTAACTCAGTGATACTCACACTTGCGAACAGAGTCCTCAAAACCAGTGATGCCATCAATCAGCTCCCGGTTCTCCTCGAGACTCGTCTGTCACGGCAACAACAAATCTATACATTAGGTTGGGGCATACTGCAATTTACTTGCGCAGATAGAGGAGTTAGGTTTATCTTAGGGTTGGGCGATGTCTACCAAATTGGCATCGGGCGATGTCTACAGTGAAACATCGCGATGGCCGATGCCATGGTCGGAAAGAAGGGGAAGGGGGCTCCTTGCTCGCAGACGCTCGTAGCAATATATATTTTTATAAAAATGTCCTTTGCCTGAATAATTTCAATAAAAATGTGTAAAAAAAAAAAAAAAAAAAAAAAAAAAGTAGAACTACTTATAAATAACTATAAAACTGAAGTAATGAATTAGGCTACTATTCACACATTATATACTGTATATTGTATGCCCATCCTCCCCTACTCACCCGGTGGCCCTGGTTTGAACATTGAAAGGTGCCACTTCACCTATATATGGTAGCCTATAACGAAAGAGGACAGCCGCTTCTGAAGTGGTGCAGGACTTGTTCTTATATTGAACGGATGCATCTGCGGAATTTCTATAACGCGGATCTGGCCCTACCAAAACCGCGAGCAAACAACGATCACGGTAGGCTACAGCAAAATGAACACGAGGATTAAATTATTTTGTTTCATTTTTGCCGTTACATTGATTGCATTGCCAGATGTAGGCTAAGAGAGAGGAGTGATAGATACATTTCAGATATGATTGACAGCCAGGGGCCAGGGCCTAGGTATGAGCGTATATATCCTCCAATACTACATGTATTTTTGTATGTACGCCCACGATGCGTTTGTGTTTGAGAGAGAGTGAAGGGAAGAGAAGGTGATCCTGATTATCACAATGCGTTGAGCATTTTTAACGGAAAGCTTATTACGCAGCTTCAGAAGATACTTATAACTAAGTCTGAATGCTGCTTTGTCACTTTTTGAAAACTTCACGATGCCTGCTCAACATTGTGATGTCTGTCAGCCATCGCCGATGGACGATGGCATCGTCTATCGGCCCAACCCTAGCTTGGTTGTGTAGAAACACTTGGTAAAGCATAAAACCATGTTATATTCATATTACATGCAGGTAACTCTAATCAAAAGCAGCATTATAAAGTGTGTGTGTGTGTACCCAGAAGCTCTGGAAATGGCATGTCTCTAGAAGGTTCCCCAGGTACAGGATCTGTCTTATGGGGCGTTCCTCTTGCTGCGACACTGTAGTCAAGGAAACGCCCCAGACCCCAAAACAAACCCCACATCCTCACATGCAACATCAGAGCTGCGTTCAAAATTGCCGAACATAGCTAACATTTTCTAACATAATCAAACAGTTTTCGGCTTGCTTGAGTTCGTCGTGAATGTTTGCAAACACAAGCATATGGTCCGAGGTCATTGTCGGCAAACACTTTGATGCTGGACAATGGCCGACAGTTTAAATCATGAATGATTAGGCTGCATTTGTTTTGGAATATTGACACAAAATGTTCAAATATGTATTTATAACAAACAGCAAACGCGTTGACCACAAACGCTCTCCTCGGTTCACCAATTTTGAGCGCACCTTGGGTGTGACAGGTTAGCGTTAACGCTTTGCGAAATCCTCGCAGAAGCACCAAAAGGATACGTGTGTCTGGTCGATCATGCATTTGCAGAGTGTGAAGTCTGTGTGTGGCAAGTTGGTGAGTGCCTTAAGTAGTATCTGGGATGTCACTTGGGTTTGGAAGAATGCTGGATTGAACTGGTACCTGCAAAAACATTCGCTGACGATTAGAGGCTACAGCAAATATGTAAACACGTAACACAGCAAACACGTAAACACGTAACAGCAAATATGTAAACACGCAACACAGCAAACACGTAAACACGTAAACACAGCAAATATGTAAACACGTAACACAGCAAACACGTAAACACGTAACACAGCAAATATGTAAACACGCAACACAGCAAACACGTAATGTGTTGTCGGACTTTGTAGCCGATTTCTAAATGCCGTGTCAAATTGATTAAGCTGTTTTATTACTTTGCTTCTGTTTTGTGCACAAGTTTCTACATTGTTTGTTGGAAAGAAGCACTCCAACATGCTTGTATGTGTAATGTTTATAGGACTGATTCTTATTGCCACTCTGCTTGGCGAATGTAATGGTCAATACTGAACTATTTCTTACAGTTTGAGAACTGCTAGGTTGGCCTCGAGGTCATACGCATTCTCTTTGGCCTGGGTCTCCACATATCGCTCCAGCGTGGCCAGATTTTCGGGGTTGTACCTGGAAAGAACAGACAAGCCACCAGCTATGTTATGGTTTAAGGGACTTTAGTGTTGATTGCTAATTACCTCTACTAAACAAGTCGAAATACACGCAGGACGTGCATGCATCCACGCAGGGCACAAAATACCAACAGGAGCTTTTCACAAGATTCAACAAGAGTATGTTGGGGTTTTGTTTCAATAATATATGTCTACTGTACATCGGAATGCAGAGGTTCTATGCGTTTCACAGTACGATGCGTAAACACGTCAATGTTATTCCTGAATATCATAGTGATCAAACGTTTGTGCTTCCCTTCAATAATCCTGTGGTGATATTAAATAGGCTGCCACAGCTGCTCAGTACTGTTCGACACTGACACGATTAGCTGCCGTATTAGATCGGTAGCTGGCGCAGTACGCAAAGACAACATTACTATGTAAAGTAGTTCTCTAATCCTTGAATGTCTGTCATACTGCAAATCGTGACGATTCACGTTAACACCAGTTAAACAGTTCCTTTAAATGATGGCAGCTAGCAGTACCACGGTAGCTAGCCTTGTTATCAATCATTCTTTCCGTCAGGTATACCTATCGATTCCACGTAGGAGCTTCCCCACGTTTAGTCTCATCTGCTCGAACGACGACGTCATTTTGTCCAAACTACTATATTTATGTTTAAGGCGAAAATATGAATAAACCCCACACGTGGAGCTAGCGCAGACAGGAGCCCGGGCGGAGGAACAAAGTGCTCGGAACGGAAAGAAGTCGGACAACAAAGCGGACGGACCTGCCGGTAAACGATTTCACATGGCAAATACTTCTGTTGTTGACATTTCACTTTTCTTTTCTTTTTTTTCTTACAAAAGTAGACCACATTTTTTAAATATATATATCGCCTGAAATGGAGTCTGTTAATTTACAAAGGCACAGGCCTAATGCAGGTTCTCTAACTAAGTCTCGATGTATTGTATTCATAGCGGTGCTTATTGAAACGTCGCCCTCTTCTGTTGAGAGTACTAATATACGATAATCCATAATTATGTTTTTATTAAATAGCAATCAAATAGATAATTGCCAACCTTTAAAAACTAAACTCCACACAATGTATCCGTGCACATGTAAAGGGTATTGACTTTGTTAACACAATTCTAATTAAATCTCTGAACGTGACTTCTTTGACAACGATCATTTAAGTACCCAGTATGATTTTAAAAAATTAATTAGGCGGACTGTTTTACAGGCTTTCGTACATAATTGTAGGCTACACCTTGTGTATGGTTGGTTATTTGTATAATACGTGCTTGGCAATAGCCTATAGCCTACCCACTTATTGTTGTAAAATATTGTTGTCCAATGGAGTGGCAGTGTGGCAGTGCCAAAGGAGTGGCAGACTTTGGTGGAGTGTGTGTCAATTACAGGGGTATCACACTACTTAGTCTCCCTGATAAAGTCTACTCCAAGGTGCTGGACAGGAGGGTTTAACCGATTTTTGAACCTCAAATTGAAGAAGAACAATGCAGATTCCGCCCTGGTCGTGGAACAACCGACCAGCTCTTTACTCTTAGAAGGATCCTAGAGGGGGCCTGGGAGTATGCCCTTCAGGTATATATGTGTTTTGTGGATCTGGAGAAGGCGTATGACCGGGTCCCCCGGGAGATACTGTGGGAGGTGCTGCGGGAGTATGGGGTCCCCTTTAGAGGCAATCCAATCCCTGTATGTCCAAAGCAAGAGCTGTGTGCGGCTTCTCGGCAGTAAATCAGACTTGTTCCAGGTGGGAGTTGGTCTCCACCAGGGCTGGGCTTTATCACCAATCCTGTTTGTGATATTCATGTACAGGATATCGAGGCGTAGTCATGGTGGGGAGGGGTTGCGGTTCGGTAGCCTGGGGATCTAATCGCTGCTTTTTGCAGATGATGTGGTCCTGATGGCATCATCGGTCCGTAACCTTCAGCACTCACTGGATCAGTTTGCAGCTGAGTGTGAAGCGGCTGGGATGAGAATTAGCACCGCTAAATCTGAGGCCATGGTCCTCAGCCGGAAACCGATGGAGTGCCTACTCCAGGTAGCGAATGAGTCCTTACCCCAAGTGAAGGAGTACAAGTATCTCGTGGTCTTCTTCGCTAGTGAGGGGACATTGGAGCGGAAGATTGACCGGAGAATCAAAGCAGCGGGAGCGGTATTACAATCACTTTACCGAACCGTTGTGACGAAAAGAGAGCTGGGCCGGAAGGTAAAGCTCTTGATATCCCAGAAAATATACTTTCCGAGCCTCACTTATGGTCATGAAGGGTGAGTCATGACCAAAAAAACTAGATCACGGGTACAAGCAGCCAAAATGTGTTTTCTCTGGAGGGCGGCGGGCGTCGTCCTTAGAGATAGGTTGAGAAGCTCGGCCATCCGTGAGGAACTCTGAGTAGAGCTGCTGCTCCTTTGCGTTGAAAGGAGCCAGTTGAGGTGGTATGAGCATCTGGATGCTCCCTGGGCGCCTCCCTACAGAGATATTCCAGGCACGTCCAGCTGGGAGGAGGCCTCGGGGAAGACCCAGGACCAGGTGGAAAAATTAAATCTCCACATTGGCCTGGGAATGCCTCGAGATCCCCCAGTCAGAGCTGGATAATGCTGCCCCCGCGACACGACTCCGGATAAGCGGATGAAGATGGATGGTTGGATTATTATCAATAGGTCTACATTTTAATGGTAATAATATAAGGCGTCTTAGTTCAGAAATCTTGTTTGCATTTTGTGTGTGTGTGGTTAATTGTCACGTGTTTCGTGTCTTTCACAAGTGGGTGGGTAAACCACAATCTGGACTTGAAACATGTGAGCATATCGTTCAGACAGCGACTGTCTGCCGTGAAGAGGAGGAAGGTTGTGGAGGCAATGACACTGCTTCAGTGAGACAATATAAAATGACATTTTGACTTTTAAAAAAGTTCAAGACTGAGACGGCCGCCTAATCTTTCTAATCAGTATGTTTCCTGTGTGGTTCAGAGGACTGAAAACAGTAGCCTACCTGCATTTTACGGAGGTGGTAGTTCCCTGAGTAGCTCAGGGTATTTCACATACCGTATTTTTGCAAACATGTTATTTATTTTGTTCTAGTTAAGAAGCTCTACTGAAAACATTAAGACTAAATATATTTTATTTTATCACATGGGATTTTCTCTTTGAAGAAATTATATTGAAATTAAGCAGTTATTTATGGTTATTAAACACACACAGATTGCAAATAGAACACAGATATCGCAGCCAATATAAACATCACATTATACACATTAAAATTTATAAACGCGTTGTTATTTTAAGAAAAAGAAGTGCAAAGTGTACCCTCAAGCTGAAATGGCTTTTTTACTTAAGGCGGTACTTGTAGTTTACAAGCCAGGTGCATATTCTATTTTATTAATCACACCCATTCATTCATCATTGTCGCCATGGCAATAACCCCGAACAGGAAGTTAAAAGGGAGCTCCCAGCCCGAGAAACTTTGCAAACCTGCAACACACACACACACACACGCACGCACACGCGCACGCACACACAAACACAAATGCATGCCTTTGTGCAGGCATGTATGTAAGATTGAAAGCCACACTGACAACCCCAAACGGCTCAACTGCAGTGTAACCCTGACACCACACATAGACACTCACAAACACATTAGTAAAACTTCAAAAGTTTATCCCTTTTTATTCACCTAACCTTCACAATGGCACAAAAACACACCAGGAAGTAAAAAAAAAAGAAAAAAAAAATGCAAATGAGCAGCAAAACAAATTTGAGAAAGGGTGGGGTGTGGAGCAGGAAAGTGTGTGTGTGTGTGCGTGCATGTGTGTGTGTGTCAGAGGCTGCCTCAATGAGACAGACATCAGATTTGGCTCTAAGCGACATACATTCTGCCCTAGGAAGTTGTGGGTGACTGGATAAGGGAGAGTCTGTACATGTGTGTGTGTTTGTGTGTTTATATATGTGTGTGTGTGTTTGTTGGTGTGTAAATCTTAATCTACGGCCAGCACAGACATTATTACTGCATGCTTATGAGAGTTTATATGTGTATGTAGTATTATCTGTGTAACATGGCCAAGCAGCTATATGTATAGTATCTATCAAGATGGATTCACAGCACAGGGCAGCACTGGACATCTCTACCAGAAATCCAGAAGAGGATTTTGAACTTCTTCTCAGGGTTGGCGGAGGGACATATGGAGAGGTTTATAAGGTAAGAACAGTCAGCATTCACTGTAGCAAATCCCAGGGCAGCCAGAGCTCTAATCTTGTACTGTGCTACATACAACTGTACTACAACAACTTTCTTGTAGCAAAATAATAGCAAAATAACATGAACTCAATAATATTAACTCAAACATATATATTTTGAACAAGGTAGAGTCTAATTATCTATTTAATGCTGTTGTATACATTTTTTTTACAATATCCTACAGAGGAAGTGGCTTTTACAAGAACTGAAAGTACTGCTTGATTTACACACATTCATTTAAATTAAACTAAACTCAAACTCTGTAATAACTGTATAGAATCCAAACTACTGAATCGTATGTGGATTTCACAATTTATGTATTTTTATAGATGTGTGAGTCACTCTTGACACATGTTGGGCGCGAAGGGGGGGAGAGCAACATCTGAGCCCTGAATTATGTATTCTCTATAATACGAAACAATTTGAATTAAGATTTTATATTTGTGTGATTTTAGTTGTAGGTAAGGCCTCACTATTTATTTATTGATGTATTAGTTGATAACATAATTTACTAATGTCGCCTGTGGTAAAAAGTGTGTATGTATATACAGTACTAATACTTCTATAATATACACAGAATATAAAAAGTCCTACATGGAATTTCAGAACAGTTTGTGGATTGATTGCTAGTCACACTGAAGAAGGAAATCCATTATATTTACAGGTTGGTCTAGTCTGTGCTCTATGAGTGTATCACTGAGTGTATATATTACTACATGTGCGTTGTAAAGGCTATATTAGTTCCTTACACTGATATAACAGGTTGTAGGCTGTAAACTGAGTATACTGAGCTCCAGCTTCATAATCAGGTCAGGTATGTTTTTCTGAGACATGGAATGAATACATTGCTGTGACCATGTTGATCTGTATTGCACAACTGTGCACAACTAAACTGTCACACTTCACAGTCTACTGACACCACCATATTGTCTGCATGATACTCACTGTTCACAATAGAGTTGTTGCTTGATTATATTGACAGTAGCAGCAAACCAACTGTCCTCAAGGCAGACGTGTTTCTGCCCGTAGTTTTGTTACAAACTGTTACAAACATTTGTATTAACTGTTGATGTTCTCAAGAAAGGCACTACCATTTTCCCATTGCATCAGCCAAAGACCATATCCCCCACCACCTCCAGTACATAGCGTAGCAGGCTGCTTCTTAATGAATTATACCAGATGATCAAATGATCAAGGAAGATATCGGCAGGCCAAACTGTACAGAGGTGCTCTTATAAGTCTTTACTTTTCAAGCATGTGTAGGCCAGGTTCAATGCTACATTTTGGGCCCACTATGTGAGCCAGCACAAGGCCTAAGATGACTGGGCTTACACCTGGGCTTGGAGCTAAAGGTGACCGTGCCGGGCCCTTCCAAGTCTAAGGCGCCTGACGGCAAACACATGGTCACCTTGGCTATACAGGCTCCCGTCTGAGGAGATGGGGCTGGCAGGCCCATATATGCGCTGCCGTCGTTTCACCCACCGATGCTGCTTTTTATGGTTTTATTCATAGCAAATAATATTTTATAATTTATTATATCATTTCTAACTTTTTGCACTTTATCTTTTATATTGTCCCATTTTTTAGTTGGTTTGTTTAACTATTGCGTATTGTTGATTTTAAATGGTTGTAATAGCACGTTTTGATTTGATGCTATGGTGTAAATGTTTGGAAATATTAGTTATTATATATAATTGTTTTAGAAAATACCAGTAGGCCTACAGTTTTCAATATAATATCTGTCCAAGTTTGTGATTTTCATTTTCTCTCACACAACCATTGTAACACCTGAATAACCCTTTTAATGAACATCTCAACACAGCATTAGAATATACAGTATGTGTACAGTAGTTCTGCACTTGTTCTTGTGGCAGACAGAATCTGTGCTAGTTTCCTGACCCCCATGGTTTGAGCCCCTACCCACAAAGCAGAGCATATTCCATGTGGGTGAACAATGACTAACGTTATAGATACTCAAGTACTTTCCAGTATGACAGTGACATGGAGATACCACCTCCTTAAGACATTAAGACATGTTAACCTACAGGAGACTAGGGGTGGGACAATATTATTGTTTATCGCAAATAAATATACTGACGATAATTATGGTTATCCTCACATGAATTGTATTGAATTAGCCTGCATCCTTCCAGTCAATCACTACCATAGCTAAAGGCTCAGCTTGCCCATCGTGTCCCACACATAAAAAAGATGCAGCGGATTCATTTACATTACATATCATACATTTTTTGTGTCTTAACAAAATGTATGATAAAGTTATTCCAGTATGTTTTAGTGCCATTTTAAGAGTTTAATAATAAAATAATCGCGATAAGTCTTATTACAAATATTTTGGCCAGGATGAACGTGAACATGAAGTGTTTTTTTTCATGACGTCCCATGCCAACAGGAGACACAATATTAAAGTAACATTGACCTTAAAAAAAAAAGTATTCTTTTCAACTTCAATATCGCACACGTTTGGCATTTGGGAGTAATTTCACTTCATTATTGTCCAAAATAGTTTTGCATTATGAGTGTGTACTTTCAGGGCAGAATTTTACATGAGCCCTAAGCAGGTTTTGTCAAACAGAATGGAGAGAGAGGTACATAGTTTAAAAAGTTCTTCAAAAGGCAACATGAGCCTACTTATCAGTAAACAGTTACCTTATTTTAAGATGTGTTAGTAGGTGACACTTATAATTTGACATTTAACACTAGCTAGTGTTTAGTCTCTGTTGCTATTTCAGGCAACATTTGAAGGTGACGTGTAACTGACTGTGTAAAAGTACCCGATTTGTTTTGAGCATGCTCCAGACATAATCATTGGTCTACCTGGAGAACAGGCTGGAGAACAGTGAAGTGGTGTCACTAATAAATACATTTACATAGATTATACGGTAAAAAAAATGTCAGCTGTGGTTGTCGGACCTTTTACTATAAGAAATATGGTAAAACGTACATTAAATACGGTGTTTTTTTACAGTATTATGTTAAAAGGAAGATAGTACAACACAATACAAAGTACAGTGCTGTGCTAAGGACTGCAGTTCAAGTCTACAGTAACTGGAAGCTCTTTTTACGCTGAGGTCAACACATTTGCATATTGTGTCTCTGTAACAGACACACACACACACACTTACATACTCCCACACATGCAGTGAGATGCACTCAGATGGATTTCATACACACACTATTGCCTACTTTAGAGTGCACACACACATGCGCGCACACACACACACACACACACACACACATTATGTAGACATGCACGCTGCACTGATAATAGACATGCTCGTGCACAATTAATCACAGTTACTGGACTAGAGATGTGCATGTAAGCAAACACACACACACACACACACACATGCCATCCATCTTGCAGTAACAGCACTAAATGCCCTCAGTAGGGGAGAGAATAGGTCTGTGTGTATAGGTGCGTGCGTGCGTGTGTGCGTGTGCATACGTGTGTGTGTGTGTGTGTTTGCGTGCATGAATGCTTGGGTCTGTGTGCATGTATGTGTGTGTGTGCAGCCTGAGGATGTTAGGTGAGTCATTATGGCTGTTAGATGCGAGGACGGTGTATGGCGGGGAAACAGCTAGATTTTGTGGAACGTTACCCCGGCCAACCCCGCGCGCTTCGGCTGTTTTTGAATGTCCTCTGATCGCCAAGGACAGTGTTTTTTTCAACGAGGGGTGATGAATTAGATTGGGACCTACTGAATTAGATCGGGACTTTTATTAATAATGTCCACATAAATTGACCTCTAAATATGTTGGTGGTCAAAAGGTCAAGCTGCATTCCCGAAGCTATCACACTGTCTCCATGTATTATTAAATATTTCTCTGTAACTTTGCAGCGTTTGAACAACATTGAAAAAGTAATAGCCGACTACGTAATTAAATCAAAATATTCCCCCTTCTAATTGAACACGTGTGCTAAAAGGCTGATACAGATGTAGACTACATGGAAAACCTTTTACAAGAGGTTCAGAAACCAAACCAGTTGGAGAACGTGACGGGCATGTACAGGACACGCCCGCACTCAGGATAAGCTACAGCACAAGACGACTGATCAAGTCAGATCAGTAGAACAGACTTGATATTGATCTTACACAGATACAGTTAGCAGTATACTCTTCATTTCCTACAGTAGGCCTACATATATTCCTGCTAATACCACGTTTTTCCCACACCTGTGGAGGTTTTCAGCAGGAGGTGTAGAAAGACAAAGGCAAGGCATATTTTCATTTAAAGTAAAGTTATTAAAGGAAAAATAATAATTAAATGAACTCAAATGGCAGTTGGGAGGGTTGCATGAACCACTGCACACACTAAAAGTTTAAAAGATTTAGTTCAAGCTGCTTCAGGTAAGATTTGGCAGTTGCAACTAGAGCTAGCTAAAATTACCAAAAGAGAGCAAGGTTGTGTCAATCACCCACCCAAAACCCTACCACTACTCTTCTGCTGCCCATTGGTCTGCCATTGTGAAGCCCATTGACAAACCTGTTGAAACTGTGTGTGTGTGTGTGTGTGTGTGTGCATTCATGTGATTGACAGGCAATCAGGCCCAATCAGGGAAAAGATTGGTAATAAATACTTCAGGCACAGTCAAAACTCCAAATGGATGGCACGGTATATAGAGGCCGGGGCTGTCACCAAAGTCTCACCACTTGGCAGCCATCTTTGAACTTCTGGACATTTATTTAGGAAGTACTCCATGGCAGTATTCAGTGATCAGTGGGACATAAGAATTGCACGTATGTGATAGCGAGTCAAATGTATATAATGTCTGCTATCACCCAAAGAAGATACTCTCATGGATCAATTCATTCACTGTGAGCTGATGTAGGTCTACAGCATTTCTAAGATATTACACTCAATTTCTAACTGTTAAATCCTACTTACAGGCCCTAAAACCATTAGCCCTGTGACAACCACCATCCTGATGTTGAGAGCTCCACACCTTCACATGTATAGACTAGTTTCACGCTGTTGTTCCATGTCTCCATTCACGGTTAGAAAACAACCAATCAGTATGAAGCTTAGTTGTTTCTGTAGTCTATAGTCTGTATAGCCTATAGCACTGTATTCTCCCTGTATTGGTCAACGCACAATTTTGTTGATGATGTATAGAATATACCGTATATGTTATTGTATGCGTTTAATAAGCTTAAAGTAAAGAATATTCACAATCACATTTAAGACACGTGTACATGGACACAATTTAGCATCTAAGTTTAACAACTTGGTGTAATGCTGGTTTTACTGGTTAGATGACAATATGAAATAAAGGGTGAAAAGCGTAATGACACACCTCTGGTTTGTTTTTCAGAAGCTGGTCCAGTCAGTTTTTTGTTATTTATTTTAAAGCAACAGGATTACAGATCAGGATGAACAAGGTAGATAAAAATAGAAACATAGCATTCGTCTGGTCGGCGTGACGTCATATCCGGTGGCTTGAGAAGTCAATGACAACAAACGGCTGTGGCCTAACAAGCAAATGTTAAACAGTGGTGAAACTGTTTCACATGAAGTCTATTAATTTATTAACATGTGTTTTGCAAAGTCTCTGTTTATTATTTTTTATTTATTATGCTGAATTAGGCTATTTAGTATATATTCATATGATGAGCTCCCAGGCAATGCCAAGAAGCATGAATTGACACTTATTTGGACCACATAGAAATATTATTTTTGTTTTCACCTAGTTTTCTTACTAAGCAAACACGCAACGCCACTTCCAGGCGTTCGCCGACCAGACGAATACAGTAACAGTAGATGACATAAAATTGGTTAGTATTTAAGCTTGGTTGGCTTTGGTTAAACTCAAAGCATACAATTCTAGCTCTGTAATTAAAACCTGCACTTGTCAGAGTGACTTTTGGTTGTTACACCACATTAGTTCCACCACATTAATTAATGCTTGTATCTGGACTTATTCACATAAACCCACATCACTTTCAGAGTGACTGTAATTTCAGTACAACATGCACATATTCCACAGCATAAGCTTAAGCTTAATGCACAGTGTTTTGCTAGCTTTGGTATAACGTCCCGTAGGAGTTGGCACCCGCAACCTTTGAATATCTGATAGAAGGCCACGTTATATATCTGTTGCATATGAGCCATTGCAGTCAGGTCACATTGACCTATACTGTGTGGTTCATTGCCATGTAGGGTTCCTGCCACCCAACGATATATTAACGGTTCTTGCACACACTTGCTATTTGGGTACACAAACGCTTATTTATTTAACCTGCACTGCGTCATTTGGACAGACAATGTGGCAGGCCTTTCTGAGAGAACAGCCTGCCTTCTTAGAGAAAGACCTGGCTGTTCTTGAGGCTTCAAGTAAGGAAGTAAATAATTGAACAAAAGTTGTGAACCAGAAGTCACTCAAGATACGAACACCGTTAAAATGTCAAACGTTTATTTGACATTTGATTTGTTTACTTGCTGCAGTGGGACCCCATCCCTCCCACACTTCAGTGCCATCTTACTAAACAAAGGCATTTTTCCATTACATGTGTTCTGCCTTATTGGCTTGATTCAGTTTGACCCAGCATGTAAATGTCAAGCCACAGGCTGACTGGGCAGTATTGATTGATTGCCAAATAGATGCCCTTATCTGCTTCTAGCGTATCTGTTGTCTAACACCATGTTCACCAGTGTCTGCTGAAGCTAGTTAAATGTACAGTCAGCTACTGCATGCTAAATGTAAGCTAATACACTTTTTGTCCAATTCGCCAAATATCTCCTTGCATTTCGCTCGCTTCCCGTTCTCTGTGCGTGTTGATCAAATAATTTGATACTTCTCCGTGAGTAACAAAACCAACTGGCAAACACTGCTCACAACAGTACTGCACTTTGCTTCACACTGCTTTTTCAATGTGAAAGGCGGCGCTGCGGAGGGATATTGTTGACTCACCCCTGCCTTTAAGGCTTTTTGTACTGGTGTCACTAGTGTGGTGTGGGATCACCTCCAACGGAACACCACATCTCCAACCTTGTAGAGCAGCAATGCTCCCTGCTGATGTGACCGTGGAGCACAGCAGTGCTCAAAAACACAGTCAAGACAGGCTCTAGCTAAAAAGAGGAAGAGCGCAACATTCTAATGCAGATGTTGTATGTGCTAACTGTGTGACAACTGAGCCGCGTCGCAGCTGCCACTTCCCAATTTCATGATATTATAATATACAGTAAATGCCCTGTGTGTGACTCGAGCTGCTTAAAAACGTCAAAAAGAGGCCGGTCATCACTCGATCAGGCGACCATTTTCCCTGATTAGGCAGAAACATCCATCTACACCAACAGAAAGAAGAGAAATCGTGTGCATGTGTGTTCTTGTTTGTGTGTGTGTGTGTGTGTGTGTGCGCGCGTGCGTGTGTGTGTGGGTGGGTGTGTGACCTTTAATTTAATGCATCAAACTCTCTGAGTTGTAGAAATAAACAGACAAACAAAAAGGACATTTTATGTCCAGTTTCGTCTGTCTTGCCTTATAAATTGCAATACTGTGTAAATAACAGTTTTCATACAATTTTATAAAATGTGTATATTGCACGTAATATAGTCATATAGTAATAATGAATATGATAAGTAACTCAGTTATCTTTTTCCTTTCAATTTCAATGAGACTTTAATCCTGGCAAAATGTATGTTATATTCTCAATAAGACTTTTATCCTGATTAAATAAAGGTTAAATACTGTGTCAGTACAGTATATATGATTTGACCAGGATAAAAGTCTCGTTGAGAAATAAACTATTTTACAAGCACATCCTGGCCAAGACAGGTGGCAGCTCAATCATCAAGGTTTTAGATATAAAACCAAACAAACAGTATAATGTACTGTACAATGACAGTATATTGAGTACAATGAAAAATGTATATTTAAAAAAAAAAAAAAAAGGTTCAATTTCCCACAAATCATCAACATCGGGGATCGATGTGGAATATCAATTGTTCAAATGTGCTGTCCTCCAAGTATGTTAGCAGTAAATCAATTAGTCTGCATTCAGATATGTGGAATTACACTTGCAGTGGATATTAGACGGCAGCTTTATTCCAGCCACAGCTGTGAACTGACAAGCTATTTTAAATATTTACTCTTTTAACTGTAACAGCTGACAGCTCAGTATAAATGATGTGGTGTGGTGATTGTATTTGTTGTTTTGACAACAGCAGACGTCAATGTTGTGTCAAGACAGTAGTAATCACAGGGTTTCATTCCACAACATCGTACATGTCTTCTGAGAAAAGATATGCAATGTTTGACAATAAATGCGTTTGGCTGTTTATGACAAATAAACGCAAACACGCATTCACATAATGTGTAGCTGGGCAACGACGTCACATTATTGAGACGCATAATGTTTCTTCAGAACTAAATTTCCGTCTCTGGTTGAACATTGGTTTTGTGCCTGTGGTACTTCAGTCTTTCCTTTCTGCGACCTCTCCGATGAGACCCACATACACACACACACACTACTCACGACAGACACTCCACCTTTTTGACCTGCCCTTTCAACTGAATGGTATTTCCATTGTTGTAGTAGAGTAGTTATTGTTACGTTTTAAACATGCCTCCCCCCACACACACACACACAAACCAGTATGTATGTACTGTATACTGTCTTCTACAATCTCTTAAGGTATCATCACATAGCGGCTTACTATACTGTATATGTATGGACTCGATGTATGCTTAAGCTTGTTGCAGGAGGAGCAAACTACTGGGCATCTCATTGTTGGGAGCCCAAAAATAGACAAGTAAGTTGTTGTAGATGTGTAGATAGTGTAGGTTTTAAATGTAGTTCTGCTTACTTTGTCTGCCTTCAGCTCACGCAAGACAATAATAACTTCTTAATGTACGTGTGTGTGTGTGTGTGTGTGTGTGTGTGTGTGTGTGTGTGTGTGTTTGTGTTTTCAGGCTCGTAACAAACAGAATGGAGAGCTGGCAGCCATCAAAATCATCAAGATGGAACCCGGTGAGACTAAAGCAGACAATTCCCAGCCT
>JAODOY010026768.1:10550-23277 GCA_025399855.1 Forbesichthys papilliferus | reverse complement strand
TCTCTCTCTCTCTCTCTCTCTCTCTCTCTCTCTCTCTCTCTCTCTCTCTCTCTCTCTCTCTCTCTCTCTCTTCCCTGATATTTCCCTCTTTTTTTTCATCCAAAGCCTCGAGACTGTCTGCGACCAGTTAACAGCTATAGGATCTAGATCTGGCTGACCCTCCTAGGGCCTCTCACACCTGGCTTGGGGGGAGGGGGAGAGCTTTCAAATCTTGCCTTGGCTTTGGGGAGGCCTGCGAGTTTGGCCCAGAGGATAGCTTGTCTGCCTTTATCGCCCCATCAAGAAGACTGAGCCTTGGGGCCATGTTTTTTTTTTTTGGAAGGAGGAGATGAGGGGGAGGTGTGTGTGTGGGGGGGAGAGGGGTGGTGGTGCCTGTGGCATCTGGCTTCCCTGTAGACCGCTACTCTGCCCTGCCTGTGCCGACACCCTCAGCGGTCGTAGTGGTAGTGCTTGGCTCAGTGTTCACAAAGAGTATATGTTATGGTTATGAATGTGCCATACTTAATAGATAAGTGCTTTCAGATGAACAAATTGCATCACCTCATTATCAAGAACATGAATAGTAACCTATTTCTGTACTTTGTTTTTGTCCTACAAAGCATTTGCCTGAGAGTCTAGGGCTCACAAGGGAAACAAACAAGATCACTCAAAAGTTATAAATAAACAACATAATATAACAAATTGAATCCAGATTAGACAGGTTTTTCCACACCGCATGCAGTAATATGATGGTGAATTGTTTTGTTGAACTGGAAGCCTGTATTAAACCACTGCACAAAGCACTGCGGTAAGAATAATAACCTGACTAATTATAGCACAAATTATGGCACATTAAATGTGTTCCTAACAAAGTACCAAAATAGCAAACACACTTCATTATTGACTGAAAAGTTAAAATACATTGCTTTGACATATTTGACAGAGCAATATGACTTCACAATATTGGATAACAGCTTAGTGGTGTGGGACAACAAAAGCCTGATTTAGGCGACCTATTACAGTCACAATGATTGAGGGATTCTTAGAGATATTCATATTTGACATTCCCCCACCGCACCGCTCATGTTTGAGGAGCATCTTCTCAGTTTTCAGTTTATGTATTGTTGCGGAGTAGCTCAGTGCATGTGTGTATTAAAGCTGTACAAACTTTTGAATGTACAGAAATGTATGGGAACATTCTTTTAGCTTATGTGGAAGCAACATATATTATAGAAACATGTTTGAAAATAGCCTTAAACATAAGGTGTGTGTTAATATACAAGGTTATACTTTGCATACATACATTGCATGTAGCCTGTTGTTCATACATTAACCCACACAGTATAAACCCATATGCAAAAAGAAGGGAGTTAAACTGTCCAAAGGCATTACTGTATCATATAAGTCATGGCCATATTTCTTGGGTTTGGTACTTTCCTTCGCTCTCTCGCCGCTATCGTGAGATCTCCTGTTTTCAATGACGCGGCTGTTAGGGTGTCATAAGTCAAAGCACCTTGACTTCCTGCCTTCCAGAGGGAGCTCACTCGCACTGCGTCAGTGGGAGCCAGAGATGTGCTCTAGTCGAGTGTTTCATTGCCTCTTAAATTGTCTGGGACTTGGAACACTGTTCCCAGTGAAGCATTCAATCCTGCCTTTTGCAGCCCAATTATTGTGTAACGCAGCCATGCTACAAGTCCACCTTGCTCACACATAGAAGGTTTATCTGAGATGCAACTATGCAGCCCATATGGAGGTCGGCCTCCATATGGGCTTTTCCCTGTAATGATATATCATTATATCTAATGACAAAAATTCTATATGCAATATGCAGTTACATAGAGGGACACTTGTCCTCAATGATCACAACCTGTTTTATGCTAGCGCCGTTTCTGTAAAAGACCCTGACATGTAGACACAATATCTTGAAATACTCCATGTAAACTAACCCAGTTCTCCTTGCTGCGGCGGTTTTATCGTTTCGCTGTGAGCTAAGTGAAATCCCAGAGATTGTTGAGCTAACGGCGGTGTTGGCAGCTCTCGCTGGAAATAGTGTGTATTGTGTTGTCTGGCTGTGTCATAGGTTGTCTGTGCTGTAGCAAGCAGAGAGGGCTGGCTTTTCACTGCGACCCCGTCGTCTGGGTAAACATTTCCATTCTGTCTCGGCTGATGTTCTGACCTCTTCTGCGCATGTACGCTACGTTAGCGCAGTGTCGCTGTGTTGCGGTGTGTCCTGGCCTCCCGGGTCATACAAGAGGATGAGCAGGAGATTATGAATCATCTCAAGGCAAACCAGCCTTAGTAGGAATGTTTTGGTTAATCCTCCAGGATTAAGGGAATTTGAGAGGGAAAACCCAAAATCTCTATCCTCACACACACACACACACACACACACACACACACACACACACAGAGGGTATCTCTGGGAATGCCTGTGTTGCACCAATAGAACCTGAGCCGCTTGGCTCCTAATGAGATCCCATGGGAATAACGCACATACTTTCCATCTAGCCTCCTACAACGCTCTGGACCTGCCACCGCTCCCGTTAGCAGACGATGCAGAACTTTTCCTTCGACAATGTGGACACACATTCTCTCCTGTAGGCCGAAGTCAACCCTCGCTAAGTTACCTCCGCGTGGAGAGACATTGCACACAACGGTCGACTCGTCTGGCTGCCGTGAAGTCAACACCCCTTACAATGTTGTTTTGTCATTCATATGCAAATATGTTGCGTTCTGTAGTACATCTGCACCTTAACCGATCTAGAATCAGACAACATTAGAGTCAGTTTGCTTTTCTGAAGCTGTTGAGACTATAAACCGTAGCAGTACAGGAATAGTGTTTATATAGTTTATATTGTGTCTTGCTATGAAGATATACAGTATAATATAGATTATATAAAATAGTTTGCATTTCCTTTTTTGTCTATTTTGTTATTTACATAGCAGATCACTAGCTTGGTGTAACGAGACCCAACATTAACTTGGTGAAAAGTTATAATAGGAACTCATTGGGGATGTTTTACAGTCGTTCACCTTGGGTTCATTGTGAAACTAGTGGAGCAGTGTTCATCTAATTAACTGTTTGTATCGCTTTATCTAGCTCACCCTTTACCATTTATAATCGCTGGTGGTCTGCCATCCAGGGTGGCTGTGCGAAAACTAAAGCAAACAGGGTACCAGTCTATTTGAGAGCAATAGTCTGGCGATGCCAGGCCAGTAGATCATTGCTAGTCCTCCGGTTGTAAACACGCAAATTTACTTTAGTGATTGCGTGGCAATTTACTCGTTCTGTAGTCTCTCCAGTCCTGCAGAGCAAGCCCAGATGTTCACCACAGATAAACTAGCCACCGTGATTGGCCGGGCAAGTATTACTCAGCCCATCTGCAGGGCTGTAGTGTTACCATTGCCAAAGGCTTTACCACCAGTGTCGCCTCCTTAGCTCAAGGTTGAGTCATTACACTTAAAGCTGTAGTCATCTCTTGCAAGCTAATTGTAAGCTAATGCACTTTTTGTCAAATTCAACAGATATCGCCATACATTTCGCTATCTTACCGTTCTCTGTGCGTGTTGAAAAAAGAATCTGATACTTCCACACAGCCCTGTCTCTGTAAATAGAAACACAAACAAAGTTACGAACGCCGCTCACAAAAACAAATGCGTAAGTATGGCCAGAGTTTAAGTAAATTAGATAACGGAGGCAGAGCCTGCGTTTTGTGCACTGTCCTATCACACAGGTCCCAGGGTCCCCCTACAACGGTATTGTATGATTCAATTTCCTTTTTTCCTTCCTTTTAGGTTTGTAGGAGGTAAGTATAATTTTTTATGTGTTGTTCCTTCCTTTAAGGCTTGTAAGAGCCTCCCTCTTTGTTAAACAAAGGTAATAACAATGTCTCTATAATGTCTCATTTTCAGCATTCATATACAGTATAAATTCCATTAATGCACAGGACTTCAAACCTATTAAGGCACATATTTTATTATCAGTTTCTCATGTAGGATGACGGAAAATATTTGATTGAGCATGCTCCATTAGCAGAATAAGGCATGCTAGTATATTTGCTTGGACCCAATTAATCTTCCTATGCTGCTCCACTGATTTAACCCCCCCTCCAACCCCCTTAGAGCCCCACGGGAGCAGATAGTGAGCATCTGAACCCAATTCAACCCTACCTGCATGGCCTACAGTATATTCTGTACGACTGTAATGTGTTCCTTGACATTGCTAACTAAGGGCAAGCAACATACTGTAGCTATAGCCAAAGTTCTGGGGCCTGTTTTGCTGTAACACCAGCATTCTGAGAATGAGCCAAATATCCCAGCCTTTTGATTCAGTTCATTCCTCCACCTATTCTTTTATTGCCACTAACCTCTTAGCCCTCACAGTGTAAGAAGCATAAACTATTACTTTAATACATAAAATTGTTATTATTACAGCACTGTTCTGTGTAATCAAAGGGTTCTTAATAACCAGTAGGTCTACGTGAGTTGGTTTTATGACTGATTCCGATGAGCTGACTGCTTCTTGGGACTGATTACGGCCCGTGCCTTGCCAGAAACACAAGGAATCACGCCACTATCCTCTAAGGAGCTGTAACAGTCCAACAGCTCATCTTTTAGTTACTTTTACAGGGGGTGTATGTCATACCGTTGCTATCCTTCAACATTTTCCCCGGCTTTGGCCGAATCATGGCATAAAAAACACCTTCCTATCAGCTCTACAGCAGCTCTACAGCAGCTCTGGTTTGAATACAGAGAAAACAAGGCATCTCGGTTTGTGGAAATATACAGAAGATGTTAAGCATTTCACTTAACTTTTTTCTTCTGCTTTAGCCTGCTGTGGCTTGCTCTTCCAGTTAAAACACCAATTTTAGCTAAAAGCCTGTGTGCCAGTAGACCTGGCTCAGTTGGGTGTTGGAAACGTTCCATTGCCCTGCTTCATGCTATTCTTCCCCTAGGTTTATTTGTTTGTCTTCGGGGGAACTTGTTTGGACTTGAGCCTTCAGTAAATTGTGTCAAAATGCTGGCAGACGTGTGCATATACGTCTGAGAATGGAAGCACCCCCTCCTGTTGTTTTACTATATAGGACTTATATGTACTGTATGGGTAGTGCTGTGGTTTAAATGGGTCTGGCTGAGGTAAGTGGTTTGGCTCTGATATCCCGAGTGATTACAAGTCTTTATTGTGATTAACTAATATAAACTTGGTCATAAACATCCCACTACTAGTAACAATGCTAAAAGGATATCAGCTTTTAGCATAATCACAGGGTCATAAGGCATAAAAGTCTCATATCCCTTGTCTTTTCTGAGCTGAGATGAGGGAGAACTGTGCACGTGACATATATCCCACAGGAAAGGTCAGTGTTTCCATTAACTTAGGTTTAATGTTTTCTGTCTGCCCATGAGAACAGCTTTTCCAATGTCTTGCTGGTATTCAGACAATGGCCTTCAAAAGACGCTAAAGTAAAAGACATTCTGCTCGTTCTCAGTATGCTCAGTGTGCCTGTCAAGAGATGTACATTGATTAAAACACACGCGCGCATGCAAACACACATGCACGCACGCGCACATGCACACACACACACACACACAAACAGGCTCGACTCAGCAGATGAATGAAAAGGAAAAAAAACTCTGCATGTAGAGGTCAGTGCATTTTTGGACTGTAGGTGGAGCTCACGTTTAATGCAGAGCAAAGCAAAGATAAGATGCTTTTAAGTTGTGTTATGGGCAGAGGATTGGTCTGCTGCCCTGAAGCTCTGCCAATGTCAACCTACAGTAGCATGCTGACCCAGTTTGAGTGAATTCTGAACTGTAAGTAAGACCAAGCAGCGTGGATGTACATGGGAGGGAGGAAGGGAGAAAGGGATTGGGTGAGCAGGACCAATAAGCCGTTCTCCTGCGTTTTAGATACTGTAAGTAGCTTACGTCTGGCTCTGCTCTCTGCTGCCACCCAAGCTTCAGAGCGCTTCACACCCTGGCCACCTCACCAGTGGCCAGGGAGCTGCCCTTCCCGCACATTCCTGGGAGTTTGGAAGATAATTGCTGCGGTTTCCGAGAGGCAGAGGGGCCCTCAACGCAAAGACTTCCACACAGGAACCATGGCTCGGCCTGCCATCTGTAGCGCAAACAGTTTTCTCCCCCCACCCCCCTTGCTGTGGTACCGTGGAAACGTGTATTTGCTCTGAAAGTAGCCGGAGTCGAGCCCGGTAGGAAACGGACGGTGCATCCTCCTCCTGTTGTGACTGTCTCCCCCATCAGCGTTAGAGGTGGAGAGTGCCCTCTGTGATGTGAACATCACTCACATATGGTTATGAACTATGTCCTCAGCCACCATTCACTCAACACAGCACACAGGGAGAGGATGGTGTGTCGCGATGTTATGATTAGAATCCAGTAGGGCTGGCCCGAATACCCTTCGCTTGGTTTTTCGGAATGAGTGTTTGAATACCCGTTTTCTAAGCTCCATTAAAAAACACTCAACATGTTTCATAACATAAAAATCCAAGCGGGTAGTCAAGGCTGTTTTCTGTTTTCAAGGCCTTTTCTAAATGTCAATATACCCCTATATATAGTAGAGAGCTATTGAAACTAATTGTAAGCCAATATACTTTTTGTCAAATTCACCAAATATCTCCTCGCATTTTAAAAGATTACCGTTCTGTGCACGTGCTGGAATAATAATCCAGTACATCTACACAGGCACATAGGAACAAAAACAAAGTGGCAAACACAGCTCACAACAATGCCACTTGGCTTTGCAATGTGTTTCAATGTGTTGGGCGGAGCTTCTGAAGGAGCTTGTTTTGATTTGAGCTCGAAATTAGCAGGCGCTCTCGAGAATGAATAACCCTGCCTTGTAAGTCTGTTCTTTTACTTTATTTTTCTTACATTAGCGTGGTCTTTCTTTGGTAATATGGGGGACCAGGTTGAAAAGCCATTTTGTCTTATCGTTGACATTTTGAAGCATCGATAATCTGCAATCTGTCATCAAAGCACAATTGCCTTGTGTAATGACAACCTTTAGGAGCTTCATTAAGGCTCCTATCTGGTCTCGTCACTGTGTTCTTTTTTGTGTGGACATTCCACAAACCCTACCCGTACCATGGCAGATACTGTACACAGGTGCACGAAGAGATAACGTTTGTGCTATGATAACACAGCAGGAAAGGTATCTGAGGCTGCTACCAACATCTAGCGACAGCTGCCACATCTATTCACCAGTAGCTAAACTTCTATTCACAGTTAAAGTGAATATGTCAAGGTTCAAACATTCCCAAGTGGGAATATGTAAGTATTCCAAATAACAGTGAACACTCATAATTCCAAAATTTGCAAAAATATAGAACGAGTCATAAAGAGATGTTCCGATTACAAAAAAAATGATTGAACAAGACTGTAATGAACAAAGGCCATTGGCTTCTCTTTATAAATATTTTTCTTAGGCTACTCAGGCCTTCTAGAAACCAGAATGCTTAGCCGGGCCATCTGCTGGGTGAGTCATTATTGTTGTCAGACGTCTGTCAGCAGCGCTGTCATGCAAAGCGGTGTGGGTAGGGGAGGGGGGAGGCGGGGGGGCAGGGGTCAGTGGTGGGGTCGACACGCCGGCCTCCTCTCACTTGAAGGGGTTAATCTTGTTTCGGTAAACACGCTCTGATGTGGTCTCTCCTTTGACACGTCCTGTTGCCCGCGCTGCGATGAGCCGCGCTGCGGGAGACATCTGCCTGGAATACTGCAGCCCGCCATGTTGAGAATAATTAACCCTTATTGAGAAAAGATGAACTGCTGCTGTTAAGGAGTAGGGCATCTGACAACGCACACACACACACACACACACACACACACACACACACACACACACACACACACACACACGCCCATCTTGAACAGGACACTCCTGTAAAAGAGATTTTTAATCTCAGTGAGTAAATTGTCCTGGTAAATGAAAGGTTTAATAAATAATAAATAATAATAAAACACATGTACGCACGCATACACACACACACACACACACACACATGCACACACGCGCACCCACACACAGAAAGACACACGCATGCAGAGACACACTATGAACATGCAGCTGCACCTGAGAATGTTGGCTGGCGTACAGTATATTGGTAATCTTTCATGCCCCTACAGAGGATAAGGGAGAACAGGAAAAATAGGGATCAGAAGCTGCAGCGCCCAATCATTTTCAATTGATTGGTCCAAGATTCATTTGTACCCACGCTGACAATCTGACCTAAACTCATCTGCCAAGACTTGCCCTGGGCATGAAGAACTCGGATCTTGGGATGAAGCCTGATTATCTGCAGCGATTATTAAGGATAATCTTCGCTTTTCAAAACATCTCTGAGGTAGTAAGGTCTCCCTGTTCAGCCTCATGGCCCTTTTCTCATGATGCTAGACATCAACTGTTAAAGGTATAGTCAGCTATTGCAAGCCCTGATAATAATAAACTTTTTGTCAAATTCACCAAATAGCTTCTCGTATTTCGCAAGCTTACCGTTCTCTGTGCATGCCGCAAAAAATGATATTGTACTTCTACACAGCCTCAGCTCCATAAATACTGTGGCAAACACCGCTCACAGCAACAGCGCCACTTGGCTTTACAATACGTTTCAATTATAGACTGTATATAAATGGACAAACCCTCTGTCACCCATAGCTTGTCACCAGTGCCACGTTGTGCAAACTCGCCATCTTTGCAGTACCTCACACTGCCTATAATCCCCCATGCCCCCTATTCATTATTATGGGATACATGTATGGCTAATAAATGTTTAACTGATGAGTTATAAAAGCATTCACCCCACGTACCGTTGTCAAGAACAGGAAGACTAGCTATAAAGACCAAAACCGCTTTTTTTTATAAGGATGAATCCCTTTTGCAAACAGCAATTCGATGAACTGCAGGATTTGGCACATCTGTGTTGTATTCATTTCTTTCCCTCAGAAAATTCTGAGGGAGTTTGTTTTGATTTCAGCTTTTAAGTTAGCAAGCGTTCTGGTGAATGACTAACCCTGCCTTTAAACAAGGACATGAGCCTATTAGTGAACATGGAATAGGGATGTGTAGAGAGCAGTCCAGTCACTTGCTCGCTAGAATTTCTAACCTTAACATTAGGTTAAAACACAAGGAGGACCCTCCGGTGCTGAGAAATTAATAAATAACCTGCAGTTCATCAAATGGCCACTTGAGGCTGGCTCCAAAAGGGAGTAAATTCCAGTCCCAAGACACCAATGTTAAAATGTTTGACTTTACAGAAAAAAAAAAAAGCATGTTTATAGCCTGGTTAAAAAAATATGTTTGGTCTCTTGTAACGGTCTGGGCCGCGCCGCCGATGGGCAGCTCACTCCCTCCCACCGTTACAGGGGCATGCGTGCTCCCGCCCTCGGTTTCCAGACGTGCACTTCCCCAGCGCTCCTTGTCTCACGGGTGTTTGCACTGATTGTGTATTGTTCGCTCCCGCCCGCTACATCTCTATAGATAGTGTCCTCGTTCATGACAACTGTACGGGTGGTGAATGTTTTTATAACTCATCAGTAAAAAATATATTACGTCCCAAATACATCCCATTATAAAATGAATAGGGGGGGGGGGGGCGTACAGGTGGAGTGAGGTACTGCAAAGATGGCGACGTCCAGAGCCAGCACAGTGTGGTGTTCAAATACGTTCTTGAGAAAAGCTATGGGTTGTCCATTTACAGTCTATGATTAAAACCCGAGGCTGCTGGTTCGACCCCTGATGTCAGGCCACCCGGTGATGTCTTCCTGGCACTACCCAGTACCACTGCTTGTGTGACCAATAGAGTGCTTCCATTCGTCTGGTCGGCATGACGTCATATCCGGCAGTGGCTTGGGATCTCAGTGACAACTCGGTGACAACAAACAGCTGTGGCCTAGCAACCAAACGTTAAAACAGTGGTGAAACTTTTTCACATGTACGCTATTCACATGTGTTTTGCAAAGTCTCTGTTTATTTACTTTTATTTACTGTGCTGAATTAGGCTATTTAGTATATTCCTATTATGATGAGCTCCCATGCAATACCAAGAAGCATTTATTGACACTGATTTGGACCACATAGAAACTACATGGTCTTATCTGGAAACTATTACTATGCCATCGAGGGCATTCGTGGACCAGACCAATAAGAATCCTAATTAAATTCTGGACACCACTGGCTTAAACTGACCTTTTAATGTCTTCTGATCTTTCTGATGCTGTTAGATATATTCCCCTCTGACCTCCAACTCCCCTGTTTGACAAAAGTCTAACATTTTTAGTGGCGCCCTTCTCCTCCATTGAGATCCCCTGGCTCTTATAATGTTCTTATTTATGTATCATGTGGCACATGAAGGTCATGTCAGAGTCCGGCGAATCTATCCATAAAAAATATTTTTCCTGCAGTTGTGTTCCGGTGAATGTAGAGATCAGTGGCCTGCCACTTTCCCCTTCTCGATGTCTTCAATGAACACTCTGCTTTGTTCCAGACCATGTAGGGGCTCAGATTTAATGTGGGAATGAAACACCCACAACTGTATTTTTCTATGCATTTGCCCATGAGAACATAGTATATACAGTACATGTGTGTGCCATAGTAGATGTAACAGAACATGTTTACTCAGAATTACCCTGCATTACCACCAAACTTTATTTGATACCGTATTGTCCCTCACAAAGGTATTGTTCTCTCCGTACAATACAAACAACAATGAGAGCAGTAGAATGTGTGTCTACTACTTGTTATGCATTCACCAATTTTATTACCACCCTGAGAAATAATGGAAAATACTATATGAATATGAGTGCGCATCTGATGTTCAATGCGTGTGTCTGTCCTCTCTCTCTCTCTCTCTCTGTCTCTCTCTCTCTTCCCCCAGCACTTGGACAGATCATGCTGTATGTGGATGGCATGAATGGTCTCATATGTCATAATGAAACAGTCCAATGGCTCTACACCCTTGTTGGGTCCAAGGTAAGGAGATAAGAGGTATCCTACCGCAAGACATGGTATCAGTAAAACCTACCACACACCATTGTCTCTGTCTGCAGTAACTAATAACTGACAGCAATTTGATAGTTAGCATAGTTTCAGCATGTACACACGGCTCTCTGTGTCTGTGTCCATAGCTCACCTCATCCCTCTAGTGGCCAGGTTTATTTATGCGCATACATACAACGGGAAATAAATACACATTATATTAGACTACTTACAACTGTTAAAATTATGGGATGTTTGTGTTTGCATTTTCTGTCCTAGTTTATTCCCATCTCATGTGATTTCATCTACCAATATGGACACGTTTAGCCATCAACATGGTTTTCATTCAGTTGTGTTTGCAGTAGCATTAGCATACATTTTTTCTATGTAATTTATTCTCTCTTCATTTAACTTTTCTTGTACGTGGGTACCCTATCTGTTTACTTTTACTTAGATTCTGTAATATCTTTGGACATTTTTAAATGTTGGATGCTTTCATTTCATCTCAAGGATTGTGTTACATGGCAAAGAACTACATATGTGCAGCTTGAGTTACTTTAGTATAGATTGTAAGCACATGAGAAGCTGAGCACTACTTTCCGGCTGTCAAAAGTGTATTCCCGCATTGCCGCGACATAGTTCAATGCTCTTATCTTACTTCTCAAGACCCTCTTGACAGGAAAGGCTTTTCCGGTGACACAATATGTCACAGTTTAGTGTCTATGATATAATTTATTAGCACGCATCTTCCATGTGTGGTGGTGTGGTGGTGTGTTTTTGGAGGGCCGTATATTTCACAATTTCAATAAAATGGCTTGAATGTAAGCTGTACTTTTGTTTGATGGGATTCATCTGTGAATTCAACTGTGTGTTTCAGTTCCGTATGGTCGTGAAGACGGCTCTGAAGCTACTCCTCGTGTTTGTGGAGTACACAGAGGCCAACGCTGCCTTGCTCATCAATGCTGTGAACGCTGTGGATAGCAAAAGAGGTAAGCCTTTACGGTAACTGTGGCCCAATTAAATAAACTTAGATCATCTTTAGAACACTCTGCAGTGTGATCAGCTTTTCCAGACGTTTTACCACTCTGGCCCTGGAGCGTTGGTGCTGACAAATACTTAATTTCACCGGCACTTTCCCAATGACTGCTGCGCTCGTGGCGTTGTACAGTCAGGTTCCAATTACACCATGGTCAGACCGGCCGTCCGGAGCAGCTCCCTAGCCACACGCAGTGCAGAGATTATTGCAAAACGACCGTAAGTCTCTCCCTTAGCGGGTTTAGCAGTTACCTGTCGCTGTAAAAGCGCCACATTGTGCTCTGGCCCACTGCTGTGGGTCCAGTGTGTGTATGAAGGGAAGGTGGGATGACGTTTCATCTGGTGGGAGGCAGACACACGCAGAACTGGCCTGCTATTCTTCTACCTGCAGTCTGCTTGATAAGCTACTCGTCTGGACCCCACCAGTGGTTGCAAGACTCTGAAGGTGTCAGAATCTTAAAATAACCATTTCTTTTGAGGTTTAGTTTGATTTTCCATTGTTTCAATATAATTGTATAATACACAAAATACAATACTTTTAATGCCTTTACTGTGTTAAGTGTTTATGGTGTCTTATGCTATTACTATACAATACAGTGGTCCATGGCTTGTGATGTCACTGGTAGGGATAGGCTAACACTCTGTTGCATGTGATGGTGTTGCAGGAACTAGACTGTGGTCTAACTATAGGGATAGGCTAACACTCTGTAGCATGTGATGGTG
>JAODOY010026739.1:0-23281 GCA_025399855.1 Forbesichthys papilliferus | reverse complement strand
GAATAAAATCGTTAAGAGCAACCTGTCCCAAGTTCAATTATGCAACACACAACGCAGAATTAGACCCGAAAGGAAGGACGGGTTACACTAACATACCAGGAATTTGAATAAAATCAGGCTATTAAAAGCATACGTGTATAGGCCTACTTTGAGATTATTATAATTTCTTCAAAATGTCAGTGTTGAACATGTTTTGGGTTGTGGGGATGAATCAGTACTGTGATAGGACCGCAGCCCGGTTTATTATGCTAATTTCAGGACCATGGAGAGTCTATGCATGCTTTAGTTAATCTTATGCACATAAAGCGTCCACCAATCCGGATTTGCCAGTAGGCTACCATCGCCATAAAATGAACTCCTCACACTACTCCGATACACGAGACCGTGGTGTGTTGACTTGACTGGTTCTCAAAGTGACTTGATCATCTCGAACTCGAACTAGGCATGTTATAGTTCATCACACACTAACATCCCATATTGCGGCCTTGATATCCTCCTTTAATATAGACCAAGTCATTTTTTTAAATTAAACTGCTTGTGTAAATAATCCGATTAATGCATATCAACGAGCTATCCGATATGTTTTATATAGTTCGTTCCCTTCATTTATGGGTCACGGAACAGCTATAAGTGTTTCACATGACAGCCACATAACCTTCCAAATATTCCCACATGTAACGTTGTTGCAGTCTGGTGACATATAGACCGTCATAACTTCAGCATCCAAATGACTGGTCAGATGGCCAGCCTTCATCGGCGGTTACGCACCTCAGATCAATATCCTATTAAAGTGGAAACGGTGTGCTCGCACCCAGAGGCCTTGCGTGACAAAGTTCATCTAAACGAATTAAAATTAGCATCAAATATCAATTAAGTCTAACACAATCAATGAGGACATGCGCTTGCACGTATTGGCTGTCTTGCATACGTCCACATACGATCACAAATATGCACAAGCATCGCTACACGCTCGCACGATACACTATAGCCTAGATACAGCACCACCTGCATAGTGTATACACTAGATAACATGTTCACAGAGCTCTGATAATATGACCATTACCAATTATTCTCTTTGGGCTATAATTGACATTGTCTAAATAAAAAATGTTCATTCTTTCTTTCGTGTGTCATCGTTCATGTGACTCACGTCTCCGTACAGATTCTTTAGTTTTAACAAGAACTATATCAGACGATGACCACTTTAAACATTTAGGCGTTTTTTTTCTGACGGGCTTTCAAACACCTACTGACAACATATAGGGTTTTAGCTATATGGTTTTTATCTGACTCTATAGCTTCCCAAACAGGCAGCGTTTCATCACTCACAGCTTTGCTTAATGTCCTCAGACCAACGTTGTTCTACAATGGCATTTACACGACTACTGTACAATTAGTTATTAAGTAGGCCTACAGGTACCAAGATATTAAGTTATGCTTATAGAAATGTCTGATGAAAAGGGGTAGACTGTGTGGAACTTGCATTTAATTCTGTTGTAGACATTGTGAATAATGTTTACAACTACTATTTATCAAATAGCATATTAGGGGCCTATATCTCTGTATACAGTATTAGGCCATATAACGAATACTTTTCCTAAGTATTCGTTAATATCATTATCACTCTATCAAAGTTTGACCTGATCAAACACTACATTGTAAACATAGAAGATTATATATATATATATATATATATATATATATTATTGCTATATATATGGACTATTATTGATATTTAACATTGTTCCAGTACAAGCTTGAAACCTATATGTTGCACAAAGGGTTTATAGCTATTGCTATAGCTATTCCTAGTTTAACCTAAAATATAACATATTGTAAATCAAAAAGTATATAATTTTCTGAGAAGAGGACTAAAACACATGTACAACCGTTACAGGCATCTGATTGGAATGCATTTATCAGAATGGTTTCATTGGTTTAACCATTTTTATTTGTGAAATATAACTTATATATATTTGTTTTTTCTTTCAACATTCCTGTTGTTAGGAAATTGTCTAAATGTACAAAATATATAATTTGCTTTTATAGTTAATATCAAGTATATTAAGTCACATTTGCATGGTGAGGCATTAAGTAAAGGCTTTATTTTATCCAACCCAAAGCAAATGTTGTGAGGTACAAACCTATAAAATAGCTCTTTAAACCAATTATAATAATCAATATACACTCATTAGCCATTTTTACAGTGTAACCGTTTTATATGGTAAAAGCACTTCATTTAAATAACGCTTTTATCCAAAGCACTTTACATTTTTTGCTTCACATTCACCCATTCACACGCACACACACGGTGGATAGGTGTCTTGCTCAAGGACACCTTGGCACTTGGAGTGGGCGGGGTTTGAACCAGTGAGTTCTTGATGACCTATACCGCCCTGCTCTACCACTGGGCCACTTTCCGCCCAGGTTATTAAAGTGCTACTACTAGCTCAATAGTGTGTATGGAGTAGAGCGCTTGTTGTTGTTAGACCAAACATTAGAACAGGGCAGATCAAGATGCTAAGCTGTGGTCGTTGGTGCCACACATGGTTCCATGTCAGAAACAGCTGCCCTTTTTAACACACTGCAGTGTGGAGTTTACAGAGGTGGTGGGGAACATTTACACAAAACATCCAGTGTTACTGTGTTGCTCGAATGAAAGAGGTCAGAAGCATCTGGGCCCAGACCCCGTGTGCCCAGTCCATAATCCAGCCCTGATTGTAAACATGTCAGGAAACATAAACCCCCTTGTCTCGTCTTTTACAGGGTCGTAAAAAAGAATTGTTTGTCATCTTTTCCCAAGCCTTTGTCAAAACCACAGCTTGATTTCAGTGTAAATCACAGATGACAGCCACTAAAGCCACGCAAGTTATCAGACAGGTAAACTGAGGATGGCCGAGCAATAAAGGCTCCTAAGTGGAGTTCAGCATTACGCCTCGATTGGCCAGATAATTCCTAAACAACAACCGTTTCGTAGTTCAAATAAGTATTAAGGGGCAATTGTGCATGGCTGGAATAAGAGTAAGATAAGTGTATAAACAGGCAGAAGCCAAGTCCTTAAACAATGACCGTCCCCATTAGACGAAAGTGCTGTTTACCCGCTTTGTGTAATTGCTCTATTGCTCATTGCCACCGATGTAAGAGCGCCTTTCTCGCCCATTCAGGCGGTCCTTAACACAGTGGCCAAGATGTCTGGTCGATGCTAAGAATCGTTTACGCTCACGGTGCGTAAACCAGGCTCATCAGCTCGCTCAGCCTTCCTGGGTAAACTGTGTCTGGCGGCGGTGGGTGTTTCCAGGCCATAAGCCCAGATAGCATGGACGCCAGGAGACATATCGTTCAGCAGGACGACAAACAAGCTCGTCTTTTAACTGCGGTTGTTCCACACGTACAACCCTGGACCGTTGGGTTCCTAAAGCAGAGCCGTGGAGACGCGCTCCTCTGTAGTTATTTCAGTAATAAACTAAAAGCCCATTATACTGAACATCTCAGCTGCCTTCACTTTGGACGAGACAAAACTGCGTCCATTTTCATTTGCGCGGCAACACCATCCTGCCATAACATGGAGATGCAAAAAGGGAAATAATGCGTTTTTATTTAGTCTTATCTTGTGTGTGTGTTTGTGTGTGTGTGTAAGCGCTAATACGAGCAGAGTGCTTCCACCCGAACAGACCTACTTTGCGCAGCTGACTTCCACACAGCGGGGCGGGGCTCTGCACAATGCAATAATTCATGACCATAATCTAAAGTCAAAGAGTGGTCGATGACCAGTGGCCATATAAGTGACCCTGTTATAGTCTGTGTCTCAGCAGTCGTCATATGCTATTAGGATACAGGTGTTACCATAGTGATATCTCACATAATATTTGAATTTCTTATTAGAAAATAAAACATTTATTTACAGACCAGATAAGTCCAAATGTACATAAATACAAATATAGGTTATACCATTTTCAATTAGGTCCCACAATTAGTTGTATGACTTCAAATTATACATAATAAAATAAGAACAAAACAACACAATAGAAGAAATGGGGTAAACAATAAGTGCAAGATGTCCACTATGTGGGCAGATTTATGTATTTGATAAAGATCTTAAATGACCAAGTCGATTGAACAGCCCTAATAGTCTGTTGGGCCATGTGGTTTCAAACACCATCACCTTCCTAAAATAATGGCCTAGGCTACAATTTTTATTTGACTAAAATAATAGTTTTGCCTATATCATCCAGTCATGATGCCACCTCCGGTAAAATCGCCTACATCCTCAGTTGAACAGACCCTGTGATTCTACCCCTGTATAATGGCCTATGTCAATATATGGTTTGGTGTTTTCTGAAAAACAAAATAGGCCATTATTTTCAGAAGGTCCCCGTGATGTGATGACACTCTCCTGTTACTTGTAATGTGGTTACAGGGGAAGAGCAAGAACTGTTGCATAACCGCTGCCTGTGGTCTGTGATCCGCCACCATTCACTCTATTTAAAGCACCTCATGGAGTACATTGTTCCTAATCATTTTGGATCTTAACAAGTGTGAAATATATTATACATTAATTGGTGGGAGGCACTAAATAAACCAATTCATTACTAATGTTAAACAGTATCACATTGATCTGAGAGGTGAACTATATGAACATAAATCCTTCAATCGGACTTTGGCACATTACTGCCATTTAGTGATGAAGGTGAGGTCTGTATTAAATAGTAACAACGGTTGCTTTCTTATGACTTTGGTTTAAAGGATAGAAATCCTGTTAAAAGTTGACAAATTAAGTAAATAAAAGCAGTCCATTTCAGTCAAATGTGACCATATGATTAAGATCCATCTCACGACGAGGTTAAGAGAGAAATTAGTGTGTTGAACAGGAGGGTGGTAATATAACACTACAACCGGAAGTGAAATTGGAGGATAATATGTGGAACCAAATGTACACCAGGTTCTGAACACTGGCTGCCCAGTAAAAGCATCTTAAATTAGGTCGGGCAAATCTCTCCGACGTGTGCCGCCGGCAAATACATTCTTCCCGGATTCTAGTTGTACTACTCCAGATGAAAGAGACAAATGATTTAGGTAAGGTAACTTGGAGGTACTGCGATATCTACAAAAAAACCAAGCAGGACATTTTATTGCAGTTTATCCTCCCCATGGAAATGGTTCCATCTTCCCAAGTCAATGTGACATTTCTCAAGCAAGGGTATAAAGTTGTGTTTAAATAAGTCTGCTGAGTTTGGGCAAATATTATCATCACCCCCTCCGATATTTGAAACTGCATTTTGGACATAGGAAAGGGAATTCATTTGTCAGGAATCTGAAGGATATTATTTGCAGAAAGCATTCACTCTTTAGATAATTCAGTTTATGCCCAAAGAAGCATCTATATCTCAGTGTGCTGTGTCTGCCACACAGAAAAGTGTGAAACCAACTTCAGAGGGTTATAAAGCAGGAACACACCCCCGTGAATAATGACGTTTCAACACACACACACACACACACACACACACACACACACACACACACACACACACACACACACACACACACACACACACACTAAACCTTGTAGATGGATTATGGTCTGGGCTTCATAAAACACAGCAGAGCGATGTGAGCAGTCACAGCCCCTCCTCAGAATCTCCCACTAGATGCTCCCACCCAGGCCACAGGGTGGGAGCGACTTGCCTGGATGCTGGAGCGTCATGACAACAGCCCATGGTCTCCAGGGAGAAGGTTGATAGGCTGCATGTACATGTAATTTGAAGGTTGTACAGGTCCACGCTGCTCCAGCCCCCCCGTCACATCTAGTGTTAACGCAGGTGGGAGCCATGTTGCCCACAAGCCCTAGCCAGGTGCTCCCTCACAGCGGAGGAACCAGAACAGCCCTCAGCCCAGATGGCCCCCGCCCTCCCATCCATCACCCTTGCCCCACAGGTAGGAGCGCTCATCAGAAGCCAGGCCTGCTGATGAGACAAATTGTCAGGGAAGAGGAATGGATGTTGGTGAGGCACGGCCAAGGAAGGATGTTCTCTGTAGGCATTTCTCTATACAATCAGTGCCTGCCCCACAGTGCTGCATGTTGTCACAATATAAAGTACCTTAATATCTCGGTAGCATTAGATAATCCATTTGTATTCAACAAATCTTTTTACTAGCATCTTTGGTAATGGGGAAAAAAACAAAACAACAAACAATCTCCACTCAAACGATACAATTTCTAAATGGGCATAAATCATGACAATTAGGGCATAAATCGTGACAATACATTGTGTTGGGTTAATTTTTATGTGCATCCTCTCTGTCAAACGAACAATAAATTGACGCATGTACACATTCCTGTGTACACTACACATCTATATGTAGCGTACACATCGATGTGTAGCGCACACATCTAACACATCAATGTGTAGCGCACACATCTAACACATCAATGTGTAGCGCACACATCTAACATCTACATGTAGCGTACACATCTAACACATCAATGTGTAGCGCACACATCAATATGTAGTGTACACATCTAACACATCGATGTGTAGCTCAGATCATTGCAGACAGTCTCCATGGTTGTGTATGGCCCTCTGGCCACTCATGCCCGGCCCACAACCGAGATGAAGGGAGTTAATCAGCCTGCACCGGGACCCTATGATGTTTGGCAATAAAGGAGCTGCCCACCAGGGTTATTGTGCCATCTGTCTCCGTCCAGAGCTGCCTCAGCGGGCCACACACCGAAGGTAACCCAGCTCTGCTGCCTGGGAGAAGGCTGCACCTGCAGCTAATCTGACAAGAGATGTTGGTCACAGCAGCTAGTCACACACGTACGCTGGGACTGCCTGGCTAAAGGGTTAGGATAAGGGTGGAGCTCTCTCTGGGCCCGTGACTGCCTGGCTAAAGGGTTAGGGTAAGGGTAGAGCTCTCTTTGGGCCTGTAACTGCCTGGCTAAAGGGTTAGGATAAGGGTGGAGCTCTCTCTGGGCCCGTGACTGCCTGGCTAAAGGGTTAGGGTAAGGGTGGAGCTCTCTCTGGGCCCGTGACTGCCTGGCTAAAGGGTAGGGCTGGAGAACAGACTACACCTAGGGTACTGGGCATCATCTTGGTCTGACTAATCTGATCTCACTGACTCAGGCTGGGTCAGTAAATGACGGAACAGTAGGGTTAGGGGTCTCCTAATACAGGGTTAGGGTTCTAACCCTGTGCATTCTGGTGAATTCTTAAGGAACAATCGGTGCCTTTTCTGCATCCGATTATGGTGGATATGTCTACTTAAGAAATCACTAAACACAGGAGCCCTGGAACAATTTAAAATATAATGCCAACATTACGGTATATCGATTTTACACACACCAATGTGGATGGGGGAGGGGGGGGGGTGTTTGAGGCTTGTTGTTGTGGAGATGGGAATACCTTCAATAGTTCAGAGTAACGTGGATTTCCATGTCACCTTTGAACCCCTGGTTGCACCGAGTAAAGCAAAAACTAAAGACTAAAGTAATAAAATATACCAAACGCTTTATTCTGCGATAAAGAGAAAAGCGTTTAACAGAACATCGACATTTACATAATGTAGCAAATCGAGTAAAGAACATAACTTACATACCTACATGTTATGTAGTGTTCCGTTTCATTAGTAAGGTAATACTCACCACTCCTACAGTAATAACGTCAGACTGAACTATGTAGGTTTTACTCAAGTAACCCACTCAAAACGTCCACCCTCCCATACCCAGACCCCCCCCCGGGCATCAGACCATCAGGCGTCCCCCTCCAACAGCAGCTGCACCACCCTGGGCAGGAACACCTCCATTAAGTGGGAGAAGTCGGGAAAGAAGCCGTCCTGGTCGCTGATTGGCTGCAGCGTGAGGACGAGGTCGTGGCCCTCCAGGCGGACCTGACCTTCGACCTGCAGGGGGTGGGGCAGAGGGGCCAACGTGCGCATCATGCGCTCCGTCACCTCCAGCTCCATCGCCATGGCGCCCAGCCCCGCAGCCCCAGGGCTCTTGAGCAACTCCCGCCGGGCCTTCCTCCTGCCGGCCCACAAGGGGTGTGTCAGCTCCCAGGCCCAGCAGGGGGCGTCACTTGGCCTCGGGCCCCGACGCGCACGCTTGCCTCCACCTTCGCCCTCGTCCTCATAGCCGCCGGGGGACAGCGGCCTCTTGGTCGCCATGGTAACAGGCATATCCCTGTCCCGGGCGGGGGACAGGTCCAAGTCAGCGACGGAGTCCGTCACATTGGTCTCCATGGCGACGGGGTCGTCGTCTCCGGGGGTGACGGGGCGGCAGCGGAGGACATCCTGGAACACGCGGGCCACCGCCCCCCCCACCCGCTGCTGGGCCCCCAGGGGGTCTCCTGCCACCCGCGCACTCCCCAGGGGCAGGCTGAGCGTCAGCCGTTGGGGGGCATCGGGAGCGTCCGGGGCGCCTGAGGGGCTGAAGAGGGGGACCAGGCCCCAGGGCCGCCCTCTGCTGGAGCGGCGCAGGTACTGCAGGCTGCGGCAGTACTTCTCCGCTGAACGGAACGCCCCCTGCAGGCGCACACGCACACGCTGCGGCACGCTGCCCGCCACGTTGTGGCTCAGCTCCAGGGGGTCCAGCAGCATTAGGGGGGAGAGGCGGGGGCCGGGGGAGGGGCCTGATGAGGGGGCGGGGCCGGGGGAGGGGGCGGGGCCGGGGACCAGGGAGGGGCGGAGGAAAGTCCGCCCCTCCCTGGGAGAGAGGATCACCCTTGAGAAGTCAAAGTCGGTGTAGAAGGAGAAGAAGGAGGCCAAGAGGGTACCTGAGGGAAAAAGACAACATGCTCACACTGGGGCCCTGCCTGCCCTCGCTCGGATGGAGGTGCAGCACCTGGAGCCGAGATCAACTTGCTGCTCCAGTGGCAACAGAAGCTGTCCAAGGGGCAGGACAGCCTGTTGTGACTATGTGCCTGTACATATGCGGCTTATACAGGTAACTTCTGGAGTAACTTGCCCAGTAACCCATACTACGAAAGGTGGAGAGGTTTTGTGCGAGGTATGCTGCCATGGCAATTTACGCTGCATCTCTAAACTGCTCCGAGCAGTTTATCTCCGTGGTTACCTCGGTGTTACCCTCCAAGCACTGCACCTCCGCTCACAATCGCAAAAAAATGCCAGGGGCCTCATGCATCAACATTGTGTACACACATGAAAAGGCGTGCGCTGGTAATCACGCACAAAGTGGGATTATCAAAATTAACGTGACGTGAAAACGTGCGATTTCAAACTGAAAGTACCAAACCTCACATATATGTTTCCCCTCCATTATAAGGAAACATGTGTCATCAATGAGAAAACATATCCGATGACTACAATAGTTAAAGATTAACCTCATACGTATGATCTAACATCAGAAAAGCCAAAACCCAAATGTTAAATGCATTTAAAATGTTAAATGCTGAATGAAAAATGTTTATTTTGTAAGCAACATAATAACATCTGTTAAACACGGTGTCAAATTAATAAAAAATCTACTTGATATACAAACGTGATAGAGACACAAACCCCTCTCTTGTTGATTCCAAAATGACGTCCTTAGCAAGGAGCCCAAGGTACTTTAGCATATTTTACTAGAGCGTTGTTGTGTCAGAGAGTGATATTTACGTAATTTAAGAGTAGGCTACTGCACAGCCTTAACCGGTTACATACTGTATATTCACCCTGGCTTACTTCCCACAGATTGAATATCTTACTCACTGTGCCAGAAGATGCCATGGAAAGTTGCACTTATGTGTTTATCTGTTTAAGTGCTGTTGCTGAGAGTCAGACATCAATGTCGCACAGGAGGCAATTACGCACGGATCAACATGCAAAGATTAGGCCTATATCGCAATTAGTTTTGTACAGGACAGGAGCTGCACAATGTTTTATGTCTCACACAATTACACAATTTAAATATTTGTATTCCATGAAATCATAGCAGTTTTAGTTTCTGCTTTCATAAAATTATTTTGTTAAATAAAATTAAAAAAAAATTAGCTACTGTACGTATTGGTTTATGCATAATATATTACATTAAGCATTCTAAAGATCATATCGGCTTTTGGTGCCAATAGCTTATGACTACATAAATGTGTGTGTGTGTGTGTGTGTGTGTGTGTACTCACAGAGGTCCTGGGTGTTCTTACTGGGGGGCACAGCGATTGGCTGGCTGGGGAAGGTGCAGTCCCAGCCATCAATAACACACTGCTCCTCCTCACCTGAGAAAGAGACAGAACCTCGCTTTGACCCAGAGCGACACCGTGACTACAGCTACCAGTGTTGCCATGGTCACCGCTAAATGCTCCTGCCTCAAACACAGAGCAGACATCTGATGTTACACTATGTACTACGAGCACAGGCTAACTAGCAGGCTAGCTAGCACCGCTAGCTGGCAGGCTAACTAGCAGGCAGGCTAACTAGCAGGCATTACTAGCACCGCTAGCAGGCAGGCTAACTAGCAGGCATTACTAGCACCGCTAGCTGGCAGGCTAACTAGCAGGTTAGCTAGCATTGCTAGCACCGCTAGCTGGCAATATTAGCACCGCTAACTGGCAGGCTAACTAGCAGGCATTATTAGCACCGTTAGCTGGCAGGCTAACTAGCAGGCTAGCTAGCATTGCTTGCACCGCTAGCTGGCAATACTAGCACCGCTAGCTGGTTGGCTAACTAGCAGACTAGCTGGCATTCCATGCTTTCGCCATGCCAATTAACTTGAAATTGATTGCCTTTAGTATCAGACCATGTTGAGGTGTGTAGCATTGTGTGGACTACAAGCTAGCTGGCAGGCTAACTAGCAGATAGCTAGCAGGCTACCTGGCAAGCTAACCGGTAGGCCAACTAGTAGGCTAGCTTACAGGCTAGGTCTTTGAGCTGCTCCAGCGTGGGCAAGACGGGCGGGTCACAGTTCTGTAGGAAGAAGATGACTAGCAGGGTCAAGGCGTAGTTGCTAAGCAGCGGGCCAGCAGCGCTGGGGTTGCCTGCAACACACACACGGGATGTAATGGCTGCGATTACAGCTGAAACACCACAACACCAGTCATCATGTCATACCTAGTAGCCATTCTAATTGGCTTTCATTGTTTTAACTGGATTCAAATGTATAGTATTGTATACAGACATGTTAAATACAGATATGTTTTAGGGGAGGGCATTACAGATTATCAGTATTCAACCTAAATATATCGGGATATTCTTTTTGGTCCATATCGCCCAGCCCTAGCCTAGCCCTAGTCGTGCTAGGAATTCCTACCTTATGCATCTCATATGTATCTATCATAGCTTTCTCATGACCCCACGGCGGACCGGGCGGGGCTGCGATTAGATGCAGACTGATTATGAAGTTTGCATGCCCAGTTTTTCATTTGCTATGTGTGACAGCAGCCTCAGGCTTTAAAACCCGCTGCTCCAGCCTGAGCACACTGGGGTCAGCCTGTTGTAAGAGAGACTACTGCCCTCCGCAGGCCAGAGCAGGAAAGAACAATAACTCGGGATGTAGGTTCTTCACAGCAGACAGTGTGCGCAGGAGCAAACACCTGGCAGAAGCTACCAGAAGCTGCCATCATGCACCTGCAGCTGTCTGCCTTCCCAGGCTGACAGCTGCAGGTGCATGATGGCATACTAACATGCACCTATGAGTGCTGCTAGCCTCCTATAGCTGATCTGCCTTATTAACATGGTTAGAACACAATATTTGCAGATAAGCACCAGGAAAATATTCTGAAGCACTGTGAGTGATTCTTCACGCTGCAGTACCACCTGCACGGTCACATCTGCTTCAAGCCCAGAGTCAGACCCTACCACCCCCAGGGTCTAGCCATGCTAGCTAGTTGAGGGTGTAACCATGGTAACAGGGGGTGTAGCCGTGCGAGCCCTCCTACCTGCCAGCTGTTTCTGCAGGGCCCAGCAGCGGAGGCTGTAGACCAGGGGCCTCAGCCGGGGCTCAAGCCCACACAGGAGCTGCAGGAGGCGGGTGTTCCTCACAGCTAGCCTGGCGCACACACACACACACACACACACGCACACATACGCACGCACACACAACCAATCAGCCGTAGCCTGACTGTAACCGAGTGGTTTGGATTCATGATTTATAATTATGTTTATAACAATCCCTTTCATAATGCTGGTATGATTATTACATTAGAAATAATGGTTTTATTTGCCAAGACTACAACTTAACTCTACACAGCACATTACCATGTTACCTGTGATGGTGCTTACATGATATAATGTGAGGACTGCTTTGTCCGTGTGCCATGTCAGAGAAGGTGCACCTGGACTGGCAGGTCAACATGCTCACTGTTGCAGTGCATTCTGGGACTTGTGCATCACTCAAATCGGGCCAGTTAGCCTCGAGGCTAACGTGTGCTCAATGTAAGTAATTGCAGAGTCTAGCTACTACACCACCTGAATGGTGGATTCTTACAGATAGCCTAGCTCAGCCATTAGCCCTCAGTTCATTTCAATGTATGAAAAACATTGTTAAATGTGTTATATATCTAGAAAAGGTGTAAAATATGTGTTTGTGAAAAATACTAGGACCCATCTCTGGGAAGTGGTGATTATGTTAATGTTGGTGTGAGGTGTGTAGGACAAGAGGCTGAGTAAGAAAGTTAGAACAACATGAATTGCACTAATTATATGTCATAAGGTGTAAAATTATATTTAGTGAGGTGTACTGGTCGTCCAGGGCGATAGTGTATATAATGAGGTGTATATATTATAAGGGCTGGGGATTATTAGGCACGTTAATCTTTGTGATTCATTTGAAATGTTTAACACGTTAAAAATGTACGCAATTGACGCAAGACTATCTCCTTTTAAATGACTAGCAAGCATTGGGCGTGCTGACTGGGCCAATCCACACGAGCAAGTAGACTGGAATACTAGCATGATGAAGATGGACAACGGTGGCGCTTTAGAAGTTCACATTTAAATAGTTTCCTGATGGCAGCATCTAACCCTAGGGATGGCACGATACAGTTTTTTCAGTCCCGATACCGATACCGGCGTTTTGGGTATTGGCCGATACCCAGTACACTCTACACTACACATATCCGATTCCAGTGTTAGTGTTAAGTTGCAAAGTAAATGACAGCCAATCTCTATTTTAGGACTTAGATGGATTTTAGAAAACTGCTGCTGATAGTTTGGCCTAGGTAGGTTAGACATGGCTGCATGTACATTCATTTAATCGGATCAGCCCCATGGATCGGTTAAAACTGTCCAATTGTCACCAATACCGATCCAGCTATTTAAGTCAGTATTGGACCGATTTCCGATCTCAGTATTGTATCAGAGCCATCCCTAGTTTAAATGACTGTGCTTCACGTGTTACTTTCTAGACTTCTGATCGAACCGTGGTAAGGACCTCTGGTTGTTACAATAGCTGTCCGGTATTATTCCTCCAGGTACGATGTGAGAAAACATTGGATTGGTTAAAAAACTAAAAGGGTTATTAAGCTGCCAGTGACATAAAAATGTAGTCTATCCCACAAACATCTATCAAACTACCAACTCCATCTCTCTCTCCCGTTAGCTATTTGGCTTGTTTTATATACACACCATCCACGTGTGTGTGTGTGTGCGTGCGTGTAAAAGCACGTACCGGTTGTCCAGGGTGATGTCTCCGTGCAGGTTCAGCTCCCGGTGGTGGAACCTGACTAGGGGGCGGCGGGCGCTGGAGACCACCTGTACCCTGTGCACGCCTGGCACACACTTCCTCAAAATGGCCGCCACCAGCTCTAGCACCTCCCCCGGGGAAGAGGAGGAGAGGTCCACGTCTGACAGTATGGAGTCCTCCGAGCCACAGGCCTCGTCTGAACCCTCCCCCGCCTGCAACGCACACAAGCTTTAATCAGCCTGAGCAGAAACCTTTACAGCCTTTACAGCCTAATGCCGATTACAGCCCAAGATTGCATGTGTAACATCTTCCCAGAGACATACGCTGCACATCATCGCCATGTAGCTACGGGCAGATCACTCACGGATGGGGCAGAGCTCTCAGCTCTAGCCAGGGCTGGCTCAGTTTATGGTGCATTAACAGCTTGCTGGAGAGTAGACAAGCCAAACGCTGTGGTCCGATGTGGAGCCTGGAGCTCAGGAATACCCACCTGCTGGGAGGCCTTGGCGTGGGCCTGGAACACCCGGGTGTTTTCCAGGTCAAGGAACAGGTCCACATCACAGGAGTGGACCCCCAGAGTGTTGACGGATGAGCCGAACAGCAGCACCTGGCTGTCTGCAGCACACACACACACTTTTACTAACCATGTGAGATACAACTGATCTGGTTTCAGTTTGTGACAATTCATTGTCACTGTATTCATGTTTCAACACACAATGCAGGCTGTGACTGATCACATGTACACATGTGACGTTAGCTAGCATGGACACATGGTGACGCTCTCTGGTGGCATGTTATCTGAACAGAAGATGATGCTGACCAGGGAAGAACTCTGTGAACACCTCCTGCAGCAGCTGGACCAGGAGGCTCCGGGCTTTCTTCTCGTTGTCTCCCAGCTGGAAGCGCTCCACCACCAGCAACATCTGGTCGTTCACCTGGGCACAGAGAGCTGGCTGAGTGGTTGGTCACCTTTAGAGCACGACTGGCAGACTGACTGACGGACAACGACATACACACAGCATGTTCTTGTACTACACATGTAGATGAAATGTAAGTCTAAGCATGTAGTCTGCGTGATTACATTGGAGCATACAATACATTGACAGCAGTCAGAAACATGACTAGAGATACACCAGGCTGAGACAACTAGGTCACATTCTTATATTCACAGTAAAAAGCTTTCAGAATACATATTCCGGCACGATATCATTTGGATGCAGAGATGTTAATGTAGATTAGAATTTACTCTTATTAGTCATTTGTCGCCAGCACTCATGTTCCTCGTCTTGTTAAACCTCAGCTACAGGCAAATGGCAGCTAGCTAGCTAGCTAGCCCCTGTCCGAACCATGTGCTAACGTTTAGTCAACGTGGTAATGTGGTGCATACCTGCCACATACGTCCAAATATGATCGATAACATAACGTGTTTAGATGCTGCGTCCCATCAGAGCATCTCTACTGTGTGTGTATGTGTGTGTGAAGGGGGGATCTTACAGACGCCTTCTGACACAGCTCGGGGGCAAACTGCTCCAGAACTGTCTGGACGTCCCTGAAGTCTTTCTTCTTCTTGGGGATCAGCTTGAACTCTTTCTTCTCCCGGGGCTTCACGCGGAGCTTCTGGCCGTTTAGGCGGTGCTCCTTCTGGGCTAGGACCCCCGCGATGGTGGCCACCTCACTGAACTGCACGAAGGCAAACACACCCTGGGTGCAGGCACACACACGCACATCTCAGATAAATTGGCCTTCAGTTTAAAGTACAAAGGCTTTCCTGTATGAAATGTCTGGATTTGCACCCTTGTTTGCCCATAGAACCTGAGCGACCCTGTAGTGTTGTGACCTTTATTAAAAACAACGGTTTAGGAGTTGTATGCTTTTGTTCTGCCCAGCCACAACCATGAACCCCCCATGTTAATCTCTAGACGCAACACACCCTGTCTTTGTCCACGATCACCTCGATCACCTCTCCAAACTGCGAGAAGTACTCTGCCAGGTCTGACTTGGAGACAGCCTTGTCAAACCCGCTCACAAACACGCTGGTTTGCTCCTGGGCGTTGCGTTCGTCCCGCACGGCGCTCAGAGTCTTGTGTTTGCGCCCGGCTAAGTGGTGCTCCAAAGATGGTTCTGGAACATGCACAAGTTTAGCAGCACGCAGTTAGACGTGTACGTGTTCATAGAAAGACATACACAGTACTGACGAATGGGGGCGTGGGCTTCTTAACCAGTAGTATTACACAATGCAATCATTGCTCGTCCCGCGGGGGTAGACCGCACTTTAGTTACAGCGAGTGATGCTACTTACTATACAGGCTGTGTACTTACTGTTGGGCACAGACACGTCGCACAGGCTGCAGTGGAACACTCTGCCTGTCTGGGTGATGTCGTGATGATCCTCCATAGCTCAAAATAAACACAATAGTAAATAGTTCAAATCTTCCAACAACGTCGGACATGCGTTTCCCCACCGTTCGTCCAAACGGGCCCGGGGAAAACAACCTCCGCTTACATGGTTCCGCTTACACTCGTTTATTTTAATGTTGTTTCATACGAGTATTTAACATCTAAAATTCACAATTCACCAGTTATGCAACTCTGTTTTGCACAGTATCACAATATTTCACATATTATCGGCGGCCCATCAAACGCATTTATGTGGGCCTACTGTAAAATATGCTGAGTGATGAGTTGGATCCCGTTTGCACCTTTAGAGATGGTGATGAATCCCATATGCTATATAGCCTATCTACCCAACAGTATACTTGAAATAAGTGACTAGGTTTAATCGTGTTTTAAGCCTCGGATAAAGCCCAACATTGCCATCCAAAACAAACATAGATCATGTGAAATACGGGTATTATCAGCAGGAAAACACTGTCAATGTTTTATATTGATTCAGGCATATTTATTGTTAATGTGCTTCCAAATGAGAGCCATGAATATTAATTACAGGGATGTCACTAGAGGGCTACGTCTCTACTCGAGGGTCTGGGAAAATACTTAGGTGAGAAAGTTTTTGGTCATGCTTGTATTAGACACGCAACTAACGACTAATGGTGTCCTATCAAAGTCACATTGCTGTACAATAGATATTACTGTTCCGCAATACTGAAACATTAAATGTAAAATACATCAATCACGCACAAAGCACAGAACTAGGGGATAAAGGCAGGGCATAGTGCTTTCACTCAAGCCCATTCGGTCCTCTTTAACATTTAGCATGATGGTACAAAACTGTGTACATAAGTTTAACCCATTTTTACCAGTCTTATGTAGCGGTTTCACCATACCTACATGGCTAATAAATAGTTATTAGATCATGCCTGTTGTCTATAGATATATTTAGGGGGGTTAATTCATATTTTAGTGAGGCTACAGCCCCCTAAAAAGGTCTGGTGACATCCCAAAGACAACACAGCAGTTTGTTGGCTAGGAATATTGTAATCACATTTTCTCTGATTAAACATCCAGCATTTAGAAAAAAGAAAAGGCAAACGAGTCCCGTAACCAGTACAATTTTATTTTCCACCGTACAAAATTAAGAAAATATAAAATACAACCAAGTAAAATTAGATTTAAACCAAAGAACAGCTGCAATGCTACTTTGCCTGCAGCCGCCCGCGACGTTGTCTGGCAGGCGGCTCTATGGCCGTCGGGCCTTTCTGGGAGGGGCCCTCCTCTTGGGGGGCTCTCCGCCTGGCTCTCTTGACGGGGCCTGCTGAGAGAGCCTCCTCTTCAGCTTCACTGGCCTCCTTATTCCCCTTTCTCTTGGCAGGCTCAGCGCTCTGGCGCCCCCTTTTGACAGCGGCAGGGTCTACAGGCTCAGCACTCTGGCGCCCCTTTCTGGCAACAGCAGGCTCTAAAGGCTTAGCACTCTGGCGCCCCCTTTTGGCAATAGGCTTAGCTAACGCAGCAGCAGGCTCTAAAGGCTTAGCACTCTGGCGCCCCCTTTTGGCAGCGGCAGGCTCAGCGCTCTGGCGACCCTTTTTGGCAATAGGCTTAGCTAACGCAGCAGCAGGCTCTACAGGCTCAGTGCTCTGGCGCCCCCTTCTGGCAACAGTAGGCTCTACAGGCTCAGCACTCTGGCACCCCCTTTTGGCAATAGGCTTAGCTAACGCAGCAGCAGGCTCTACAGGCTCAGTGCTTTGGCGCCCCCTTCTGGCAACAGTAGGCTCTACAGGCTCAGCGCTCTGGCGCCCCCTTCTGGCAACAGTAGGCTCTACAGGCTCAGCGCTCTGGCGCCCCCTTCTGGCAACAGCAGGCTCTACAGGCTCAGCGCTTTGGCGCCCCCTTTTGGCAGCGGCAGGCTCTACAGGCTCAGCACTCTGGCGACCCCTTTTGGCAATAGGCTTAGCTAACGCAGCGGCAGGCTCTACAGGCTCAGCGCTCTGGCGCCCCCTTTTGGCAGCGGCAGGCTCTACAGGCTCAGCGCTCTGGCGCCCTCTTCTGGCAACAGCCTGCAGCGAGGTTTCAGATTGGTCTAAAGACAATTTGGATTTCCGCCCCCTTGTGGCCTTGACGGGCGTTGTGTTCAAGATCACGCAGGTCTCAGTTAGGTCCTCGCTCCAGTTGACAGACTTCTTGGACATGTTCTGGTCTCCAGAGGCATCTGCCCTGTTGGCACCATTTGACACAGTTTCCTGGGCAACCAGTGCTCTCTGGCCTTCCCTGCACGACTCTGCGTCCCCCCGCCTACCCCCGGAGCTGGCACAGGGCGTTGCCACGGGAGACTTGTCAGAGGGCGGGGTGGCGGCACAATGGATTCTCCTCACTGGGGCAGCAGGAGGGGCAGCTTTGGCCCTGCCTCTCCTGCTGGTTGTGGCAGCAGGAGAGGCAGGAGGAGGGGCAGAGGAGGGTGCAGCAGGAGGGGCAGCCTTGGCCCTGCCCCTCCTGCTGGTTGTGGCAGCAGGAGAGGCAGGAGGAGGGGCAGATGAGGGTGCAGGAGGAGGGGCAGATGAGGGTGCAGCAGGAGGTGCAATGATAGGGGCAGCAGGAGGGACAGCCTTGGCCCTGCCCCTCCTGCTGGTTGTGGCAGCAGGAGATGCAGCAGGAGAGGCAGATGAGGGTGCAGCAGGAGGTGCAACGACAGGAGGGGTAGCCTTGGCCCTGCCCCTCCTCCTCGGTGCGGTGACAATGGACTCTGATTGCAGAACGCCCTCCTGGAGCCCGTGTGGAGCTGCAGGGCCCTGCGCTGCACACACTACTGGAGAAGGAGGTCTTGCTCTCCGCCCACACTTGGGTCTTTCAGCAGGGGGGGGCAGAAGGGTCTCCTGGGGGACCAAGGGGGTCTCCAGAGACACCAGGGAAGTCTCCTGGGGGGTCTTCAAGGGGACAAGGGGGGTCTCCTGGGGGGTCTCCTGGGAAACAACCTTCTGACCCCTCCTGGCCCTGGTTGGGGGAGCAGCAGGCTTTTGAGCAGCTCTCCTTCCCCTCCTGGGCTGCTCCTCCTGCTGCAGGCTCACCTGGGCCGAGGCTTGCAGCTCCAGGGGAGCATGGAGGGTGTCGTGTGCCACGGTGGCCTGTTTTCTCACCCTCCTGGGCATCAGAGGAAGTGCAGCGCTTGGTGTAGGGGGCATGGGGGGCGCTGTGTGTGCCCTGGCACGCACTGTCTCCGCCCTGCCACCGGGGGAAGGCTTGGGAGGCGGGGCCGAGGCCTCTTGAGGCACTGCCAGCCCCTCCTCCAGAAGATGCTGGGAGACGGTCTCCATGGCGTCAGGTGTGGCACAAGCCACCTCTGGCTCTGGAGAAGAGGGAGATGAGAGGGTTTAAGTCATTGTCTGATCTGGGAAGCTGAACATACAAATAAACAGAAGCACTTTGAAGTGTGATAAGCTTGGCTCAGTGTGTAGCTCAGCCAGGAGCCTGGTGAATAACCTGCTAGTGATCTACAAATGACATGCTTCACAAACCTTCCTCCATGTCTGATGCAGGACCCTCTGGCGTCTCCTCACCCTGCCAACCACAACACATCACACGTAAGAAGGGCAGCACATACGCCACAGGCACACACAGCAACAGCTGATCACACTGTTGTGCTCAACAGTGAGGCTCTGACCTGCTGGGGGGCTGCTGGCTGCTCCACACTGGAGGTCTGCAGGGTGGTGTGGGTCTCTATGGTGATGGAAGTCTCCAGGGTGGTGGGGGTCTGCAGGTTGAGTGTCTCCAGGGTGGTGGGGGTATCTATGGTGGTGGAGGTCTCCAGGGTGGGTGTCTCTATGGTGGGAAAGGTCTCCAGGGTGGAGGTCTGCAGGCTGGGGGTCTTCAGGCTGATGGAGGTCTCTAGGGTGGTGGAGGTCTCCAAAATGGGAGTCTCTAGGGTGGTGGGGGTATCTATGGTGGTGGAGGAGGTCTCCAGGGTGGTGGGGGTATCTATGGTGGTGGAGGTCTCCAGGGTGGATGTCTCCAAGGTGGTGGGGGTCTCCAGGGTGGGGGAGGAGGTCTCCATGGTGGTGGGGGTATCTATGGTGGTGGACGTCTCCAGGGTGGGAAAGGTCTCCAGGGTGGAGGTCTTCAGGCTGGGGGTCTTCAGGCTGATGGAGGTCTCTAGGGTGGTGGAGGTCTCCAAAATGGGAGTCTCTAGGGTGGGGGGGGTTTCCAGGGTAGAGATCTGCAAGCTGGGGGTCTCCAGGGTGGTGGGGGTCTCCTGGGTGGGGGTCTGCATCATCACCAGGCTCTCCACAGGCTGCTTCCTGCCTTTGGGGGTCTCCAGGAGCTCCCGGACCCCCTCCAAGTTCACCTCCTCAGGGGCTTTAGCAGGTCTGGGGGTCTTCAGCAGTCTTCCCCACAGGTCCTCCACAGGCTCCGCCTTCTGCCTGGGGGTCTTGAGCAGCCTCTTGACCCCGGTGAGGCAGTCTGCCTGGGGAGGCTTGTGCCTGGGCGTGGCCCCATGCTCCTGGGGGGTCTGGAGGAGGCGCTGAACGGCCTGGCTGCAGTAGCTAAGGGCAGCAGAAGGCCCCAGAGGAGACACCAGCATCTCACCTGGGGACCAGAAATAAGATGTCAACACTGGCCCTGTACCCCTGTACGTCTCCTTAGAGGAGGCCCTGTATGTCTTCCCAGAGGAGGCCCTGTACCCCTGTACGTCTCCTTAGAGGAGGCCCTGTACGTCTCCTTAGAGGAGGCCCTGTACGTCTCCTTAGAGGAGGCCCTGTACGTCTCCTTAGAGGAGGCCCTGCACGCCTGTATGTCTCCTTAGAAGAGGCCCTGTACGTCTCCCAAGAGGAGGTCCTGTACGTCTCCTTAGAAGAGGCCCTGCACGTCTCCCAAGAGGAGGTCCTGCACCCCTGTACTAACCTGTTTCCCCAGGCGTGCTCATCACAGACACTTCCGCGGAGGAGGAGAGCGCTCCCCGGGGGCTGCTGCGTGCAACTAATGTCCTCCTCCTGGTTCCCATGGTGACGGGGGTGCTAAAGATCTCAGCAACTCCTGCGGGCGAAACACACACACATGGAGCGTCAGCCTTCAGCCAGCAGGGGGCAGCACTGCACCCAGCTGAGCCTGCTTTTGGAACAGTGATAACAAAGACGGACTGTCACGTTGTCTGTTTATCAATCCCACCTAACAAGCAGAGTCTGTGTTTGCTGAATACACATGCAGGGTCTGTATATCTGAGCTATACAGACCCTCGTATGCAGACGAGGGAATCTCAGCTGCACTGAGGTTAGTGGGTACAAGGGCATATACCCATCCATAATAGACATGTACTGATAACTACACTGCTAGTAGGATAAACATCTGGCACATCCTCCACCAGATTAGCATGGCGCCATACGCATGATTAGCATGGCGCCATACGCATGATTAGCATGGCGCCATACGCATGATTAGCATGTCGCCATAAAGATGTTTAGCATGTCGCCATACGCATGATTAGCATGGCGCCATACGCATGATTAGCATGTCGCCATACGCATGATTAGCATGTCGCCATACGCATGATTAGCATGGCGCCATAAAGATGTTTAGCATGGTGCCATAAAGATGTTTAGCATGGCGCCATACGCATGATTAGCATGTCGCCATAAAGATGTTTAGCATGTCGCCATACGCATGTTTAGCATGTCGCCATACGCATGATTAGCATGTCGCCATAAAGATGTTTAGCATGGCGCCATAAAGATGTTTAGCATGGCGCCATAAAGATGTTTAGCATGGCGCCATAAAGATGTTTAGCATGGCGCATTATGCATCTGTTTTTTAACTAGTTTTATTAAAAGTGCAGTATGTTTCAGTGTGTGTATGTATGTATGTATGTATGTATGTATGTATGTATGTATATATATATATATATTTTTATTTTTTTTCTATAATGGCGTCTAAGGTAAATAGAAATTAGTAGCCTCGCAAACAGCTCTCTGCCCCTGTAATGCCGTTTATATATGCGTACAAGGGAGTCTTGGTAATTCCTACACTGAGTTTAGTGGTCTCTTTGAGTGGGCGTGTCACCCAGATACATCTACCACGCATGGTCTGACATATACATCTACCACGCATGGTCTGAAACAGTCACTTCAGCCCAAAACAGTTTGCTACAGAAATACTGTTGTGGCCTCAGATTAATCACAGGTACTCAAAATAGCCATTAACACCCCGAGAAATATATAATGGGCAATAGTAGGGTGAAATCCGTGGACCTCCCCATTGATTTGAATGGAACGCTGGGTCGATAATGTCTACATAACTGAACCTCTGTTAAATTATATTCTCTCTGGGTCTACTGTCCTGTTGCCATGCCAATTGCCTGGTGGGCCTCCAACAGCTTGTGCTCGTGTGGTCTTTACCGGTCAGGTCCTCGTCCATCGCCATGCTCTCCTTGAGGACGGCCATGTTGGGCACGATGCGTGGAGCGCCCCCCGGAAGCTGGCCCAGCCTCTGCGTGTGGGCTCGCCCAACAACGATGGTGGCGGGGGAGTCTGCATGGCCGGTGCCCACGTAGTCCTGCCTCCTCACTGGGGTCTGGGCACACAGGAGGCACTGACTTACTACAGGGAGACAGTATCTAGCATCTAGCTTGCCTCTAACCCCAAATAACCTTAGAAATACAAAGCTGGACAAAAATAAATTTTAATTAAAGCCTGTAATGGCACCAAAGGTCACCTTACAAGACAGGTAAAAAATGTTAGAAGAAATTAATAAGAATACAGTGCATAAAATATGTAAGGTCCTAAAATCAATTCAGAAAACAGTAAATTGTTAAACCAGATGACCAGTAGTCAGTACATCACATTGAAGTATAACAAGGTAAATATTAGCTTATTAACCTTGGGCTTGGGAACAACAACTTTCTTAGTCTTGATGAGTTTCCTGGCTGGTGCGATGACCTGGGCCTTCACTTGTCCAAACTTAACAACATCCACCCAGGTAGCTGGCAACACACAAGTATCATTTAGTCAGCAGTGACATAATACATACCTACCTCTGCTAGGCAGCGTTAGCACTCACAACTTTGCTAGGCGGCTAGGAGGCATTTGCACCCATGCTATGCTAGGAGGCGTTTGCACCCATGCTATGCTAGGAGGCGTTTGCACCCATGCTATGCTAGGAGGCGTTTGCACCCATGCTATGCTAGGAGGCGTTTGCACCCATGCTATGCTAGGAGGCGTTTGCACCCATGCTATGCTAGGAGGCGTTTGCACCCATGCTATGCTAGGAGGCGTTTGCACCCATGCTATGCTAGGA
>JAODOY010026730.1:0-23282 GCA_025399855.1 Forbesichthys papilliferus | reverse complement strand
AGAGAGAGAGAGAGAGAGAGAGAGAGAGAGAGAGAGAGAGAGAGAGAGAGAGAGAGAGAGAGAGAGAGAGATGTGTTGTATACATATAATGTAGTGTGTCTGCTAAATACAACAATGGTACTCGCTCCTTTTCCTGGAGAGCCACTGCCGATATCAACCCATTAATTAGAGTCCAGTGTGTTGGAGCAAGAAGGTATCTAAAACATGCAGGGCAGTGGCTCTCCAGGACCGGGAGTGAGTACCACTGGCCCAATGCACTGGTGCTCGTCTTACCCCCACCACGCTGCTTCCCGCGCACAGATCGAGTACTACCTGCGTAAGCTGACGGAGGCCATGGGAGGCAGCTGGGTGGAGGAGCGTTTTGAGGACTACAAGCTGGAGCTGAGCAACAAGCAGCAATGCCTCAACGCCTGGGAGTTCATCAGCCTGGTGGGCTCAGGACAGTTCAGCAAGGGCATGGAACGCCAGGCCCTCTCCATGGGCATCAACGAGGTCTACCAGGAGCTCATCCTGGATGTGCTCAAACAGGTGGGGGAATGTGATTGTAGCATGGCTTGGGAATAAATGACATTTAGTAACATGCTGGCCTCTCAAGAGAATCAGAAATACTAGTGCACATTAGTGGCTCTCACACATCTTGGGACACCCCGGCGGGTGATTAAATAACATTTTAAAATGATTAGAAATAGCATATGTTGGCCATAGTTGTTAGTAGTGGTACAGTTTGAACATGACTTTGATGTATTCTGCTACTAGTCTTTATTATAAATACTATCAAATGATGTTATGGCTGTTATGTTTCTACCACCTCTGGAGTTTCTGGCACTGTTATTTTGGCGATAGCACAGCGAGCTGAAAAGGTTTGGGAACCCCTGCATGGTCAGAAGACACATGATCGCTATACATTAGCTTGGCTAACCTCTGTTTCTCTGAAGGGCTACATGATGAAGAAGGGCCACAAGAGGAAGAACTGGATGGAGCGCTGGTTTCTCCTCAAGCCTGGCTCCATCTCTTACTACGTCAGCGAAGACATGGCTGAAAAGAAGGGAGACATCCTATTGGATGGAAACTGCTGTGTTGAGGTAAGCGCTGGGCCCTGTGTCAGTCTCTAGTCTTTGGGGAAAACCAGAGCATTCTAAGTGTAGCTACCAACCGTGTGGTAACTGCGTGGGGATGTTTGCTTATACACTAACCGTTTGGGCTGCTGTACTTCCCAAAATGCAAAAGGAACAATTGAACTGTCCTATAAACTAAGTTGGAATATACAAGAAAAACAGCAACAGCATGTAACATATAGCTTTTTATACTTTTATTGTCCTCCTCTTACAGTCCTTAGCAGACAAGGAAGGAAAGAAATGCCTTCTTTACATAAGGTGTTCAGAGAAAAGCTTTGAGATCAGCGCATCGGACAAGAGGAGGAAGCAGGAGTGGATACATGGTAAGGCGTCTGCACATCATTGCTGAGCTAAGCAGTGTATTGTGGCTTAAAGGCGGGGCTAGTCATTCTCCAGAACATTTGCTAACTTTGCACTAAATTCAAAACAAATTCCTCTCAGAAGCTCCTCCCAATACATTGAAACGCATTGTGAAAGCAATTGTCATTGTTGTTGTTGTGAGCAGTGTTCTCCTATGTGGAAGTTATTTTTGTTTTTCAGCACACAGAACGGTAAGTTAGCTAATATTTGGTGAATTTGACAAAGTGTATTAGCTTGCAATATCTGACTATACCTTTTTAATTCTGCTATCTGCGCACCTCAAACAAAAACAAGAAATGTTGAGAAACGCTGCACTAGGTGACTTGTCTCATAATTTTATCTCATTCAGTCACCCCCACACACACACACACACACACACACAAATATAAAAGTACGAAGCAGGGATTCTTACAGATAAACCAGAACCAGGGCTCGAACCCTTGACCTCTGAGCTCAGGTCAAACACCCATACCTCTAGACTGTGCTGCCCCCCACCAGTTGTTAAAGGTATAGTACTGTAAGTAGTTCTGGAGAAGGCTTGTTGATATTTGAAGTCGATCAAAACTAAAACACATCTCTCTTAAAGGCCACAGGGTGCTCCCTCAAGCTCTGCCCAACATTTTGGAAGAGCTTTGGGAAGGATAGGATATTGTTGTTGGTGTGTGTGTGTGTGTGTGTGTGTGTGTGTGTGTTCTGCACAACTTTTTGTTCCTATTCATTGTGTAGAAATACCAGCTTTTTTTTCCAGCACGCGCAAAGAACTGTAAGATGGACATATTTGACAAAAAGTGTACCTTTTACGGTGAAACCCTTTAGTTCAAGTTGACGGACATGCTGATGATATGAGAAGCCCCACCTGTAAATAGTCAGGATCGGTTGCTTCCAATTTTCTATGTGGAAAGACCGGGCTTTTTTTAGGGTGACATCAGTGCGCAACATATTCACATTGTTGTCATAATCATAAATACTCAATCACAACGTTGACTTATATTTATCTGATGATATATCCTCTAGCACACATACCGTATGGTCATATTAAAAAGGTAAACATTAGATTTTCAGTGGAGGGGGTCTAAAGTGTTCTTCTTCCCCGGCGACCAGCCATCCAGACGTGCGTGAGCTTGCTGAGGCAGGGCCGGATGGCCCCGCACCGCGAAGCTCGACTGAAACGCCGGGAGCTTCGTCAGAAACAGCAGGCCGAGCAGGAGGTGTTGAAGCAGAGAATGAAGGAGCTGCAGGCAGCCAATGAAACCAAACAGTTTGAACTGGAGGCCATGAGGAAGGTAGGAGGACCCTGCACCACGCCACCACTTCACTCCAAGGCGACTGTCTTGTTGTTTTTTGTCCGAAACTTGGATTTTTTTTTCGCAATTTACATCAGTAAACTACTCAAGAAATATTAGGAAGACTCATAATGTTTTACTGCCTAAAAATGTCAATTTAAAATTCTAAAAAACCCCCCCTCTTATTTCATTTGAAATGAAGATATCTAGTGGTGATGCCTGGTGTCTTTCTCTTCCTAGCACATAAGATGTATTACTTTCCCTAACCCAGTAGATGCATTTCACCCAGTAGGTTTATAAGTCACTCGGGAAATGAGTACATTTGTAATATTTTACTATTAAAAAGCCAGTCATCCTCTTTATGTGAGCTTTTACAAGTCGAGAGAGACTTCCTCACAAAATATGATCATATTCAGTAGCAATTTAGCACGTCTCACAGCAGTCCTGTAAACTGCAAATATCCAATGACTGTGATTGATTCTTTTAGGTAGTATACTGGTTTCAGTCACACATACACACAAGTGCTAGTTGCTGCATACAAATGAGACACAAGCAACTGTTTCATTATGACTTCCTCCTACAGAAACCAAGCCCATTGTTGACTCTAATTTCTACACATCTAGAACCATGCATGGTAATAATAGACTGGCCCCTCCCTCTGGCCACCCTCTAATGAATACTTGTCAAAAGAATGCGGATTATCATAACGATTAGATAACTCCCCTTGCTTGTTAATCCTGTTTATTTTACTTGTTTACCTTTTCTAGGACTGCATTATTCAGTCCGCATTGTACAGACAAAACACCACTAAAGCATAGCCACGAGCGTTCACTAATAACGAATAACTAGTATTGCCACTACAATAGCACCCTGTTGTCTCGGACATCTGCGCTCCCCTGAATGCGCAAGACAGAACACCATCCCAAAGGTGCAAGTCACTGCCTCGCATTCTTGTTTACACAAATGACTGTGCGTACACAAAACTGGCAAACATTCACAGAGGCTGTGGGGTTTACGGGTCATTCCCGCTGACCCCCAGGGTTCATGTGTGCACAATAGGCCCTGTGTCTCAATCTGGTCGTGGTGTGTCACAGAACTAACGTCTGCTGGAGTTGTCACAGATGGGTGTCGGGAGTAACGTAACGGCCAATCGGGCCACAAAGTTAGCACACTAATTGTTTCAGCGTCTTCATTGTGTGTATTTTATACTGAAGGGTCTTTAAGAGCAGTTTTTCGGTTGAAACTGAAGTCAAACAATGCAAATGCTTTTGAATTCCAATGAAATGTTATTATTTCAATGTGTCCAGTATGTGGACTACTACTGGACGAAGCCTAGAAATTTAATCCCTTTTTGTGTCACGTATATATATGTCATAGTCAAATGACCCCAGGGATCATGAACCCCATTTTGCAGTCTGACAATAGTGACCCATCAGCCAGCAGATGTTCGTATTCACTGATGTTTGTCAGACAACTGGTCCTGTCAAATGGTACTGACCCGTGCTTTTGTTTCTCTATTGGCTAGGCCCTCGAAGAGGCAGCGGCCAAGTCGAATGAAGAGGAACAGAAGCGTCTACAGACCCAAACAGAACTCCAGGACCAATACAAAATGGACCTGGAGAGAGAGAAAATGGTATGACATAAGATTCCCACATATGCATGTGTACTATATATCAAACACAAGAAACAACTCAAAGGTTCAATTATAATCTTCCAGTTTATTGTTTTGTGGTGAGACTGAACTGGATTGTAAATAAGCAATCCCTTTTATATGGAACCTGTATATAGAAAGAGGTTACTGCTAATTGACATAAAGGTGGCACTAGCCACACTATATAACAATCAACACCAGATTATAAAACCACTAGGTCAGGCCAGAGCCATGGAAATAACAGAGTTACACTAACGGAAGTTCTACATTTTTACATGGTTCATGGAGGCTAAATCTATGGGAAAATGGTTCCAAATAGTCCTCGGTGTGTACTTTTTGGTAATTAGTAGTCAGTAGTCACCGATTTACATTTAAAATAGAATTTATAGGGTACTTTTAGTATTTAGGCTAACTTCCGGGAACTATTTTGAGGCTCCGTTGCTGTGAAAAAAACATTGGAACATTGGAGTGAACGGAGATTACGCAACTCTCTATTTACATGGGTCAGGCCTGCAAATGGAATAGCGATTGCAGATAACTGAACCCTTTGTTTTAAGGCACATTTGAAAAGGAGTGACAGAATTGCATAGCACAGCAGTTAGAAACGCCTGACTCTGTCTCTGTTAGCACCACGCCACCCCCACCCCCCCACACACACACACACACACACGTGCGCTCGCAAAGCAGGCTTAACAGAGACAAACCATTGTTTTGCAACTTTGTCTTTTTGACATCACATTTCAAAACCAGCCAACAACACATCTCAAATGAAGTACCCTTGGGTTTAGTTGTAGTGCAGTGGCCACAGATTCTTAGAGCTGGTTCACAATTGAACAATTTGAAATAATTTTGTCTATAATTTATTCTGATTTATTAATCAGAGCAAAATGCTAATTTTCATGGCACACACATGTAGGTGTATTTACATCTAACTAACTGCAGCCATAGCCTATACGTATACGCTTAGTTAATTTGCATTTGCAGTAGTGAAACCCCGGTATAACCTAAATATGGCAGCTCTGTGAGGTCGCCATCATCTACATGAATGTACTGTATGGCAGCAGATGTTGTTACCAACTGTACATATTTGTTGGTCTAGGAATAGCATTCTTGTCAAACCACATGTTTCTGAGGTCAATTGAACATAACTCAGTTCATAAGTCACTTTATATGAATGTGTCTTTGCCTGTATAGTTAAACATACACTATAACACACTCACTTTTCTTGTCACTATGACTTGCAGGTTTCTTACCTGGATTGGTGATTTTTAAATGCGTGGCTATTCATTCCCGAGAACGCTTGCTAACTTCAAGCTCAAATATAAGCAACCTCCCTCAGAAGCTCCGCCCCGCACATTGAAATGCATTGCGAAGCCAAGCGGAATTGTTGTGAGCGGTGTTGAGCCAAGTCTATCTAGAAGTATCGGATCAGTTGTTTAGCGTTCACCGATATTTCGGGAATTTGACATGAAGTGTTATTAGCTTACTATTATCTTACAAGCTGATTCTACCTTTAACGGCCCTTCCGTGCAGACATGTAAGATACAGATGGATTAGCAACCCTTTCACATTGCAACCTCCGTACAATGTGTGTTGAAGTTCAGATGAAGGAACCTAACACCTCCTGTCTCCACAGGTGCGCCAGGAGATGGAAGAGCAGGTAGCCCAGAAGTCCAGTGAACTGGAGCAGCACCTGCAGCGGGTCGCGGAGCTGGAAGACATGTACCGACGGCTGGAGGATGCCCTGGAGGATGAGAGACGAGCCAGGCAGGATGAGGAGACCGTCCGCAGGCTTCAGGCACGGTCAGTGGGTGCAGCGCTAAAACCCAGAGCCATGTAGAGAAGAGAGAGTCGGAAGTTCAAAATTCTGTCACATGGTTCTTGTAGACGCTTGGTGGGCAATTTTAGCCAGTAAATACAGATGCATAACTGCAACTTTTGGTAATTAGTAGTGAATAAATGCATCGATTCACATTTACAACATATTTTATAGGGTGCTACTAGTATTTGCGGTTTGATGTCCCACGAGCCACCATTGCTGGTCCATTGGAGTGAATGCAGATGATGCAACCCTCTCTTCTACATGGCTCTGACTAAACCCTATACAACAGCTGCTAGTTGTGCACTCTTATTGGACCGCGAGGAACTCGGAGTAGAGCCGCTGCTCCTTCGCGTCGAAAGGAGCCAGTTGAGTCGGTACGGGCATCTGGTAAAGATGCACCCTGGTCGCCTCCCTAGGGATGGCCAGCTGGGAGGAGGCCTCGAGGAAGACCCAGGACTAGGTGGAGAGATCACATCTCCACACTGGCCTGGTAACGCCTCGGGATCCCCCAATCAGAGCTGGCTAATGTGGCTCGGGATATAAGGTGGCACAATATTGATAAAATGTGATATTGATCATGAAAATTGCAACATCGATGATATCCATTTCTATTTTTTTTAAACATAAGTAATAACACAGAGGTTATGGGAAAATGCATCAAAATATATTCATAACATATCATAACGACACATTTTAAACTGACAGTCGTGTTGGACTCGTACAACAACAGTAATTCTAAGCTACATAGAAGGCATTTTTTGTGGCCACTGATGTTTCCTCTTCAGTCTCTATTATGTCATGAGCTTCCACAGCGACACAATTTACTTGCCTGTCTATATCAAACACAACTAAGCCACACAGCCAATGGACTTTAGCTCTCCACTAAATAAAAGGAATATTGCACTTCATGCAACATTTTCGCTATTATATTGCGGAACGTGATATTGCGATAACGATACTGAGACGATTTACTGTGCACCCATACTCAGGTGTTTTTTGGTCCCCTGCTGGAGCTGCTGCCCCCGCGACCCGCCTAACGGATAATCGGATGAAGATGGATGAATGGATAATAAAGTACAGACTTTTAGGTTTATTGTGAGGGCATTTACATTTCAATTGGCTGAACTATGCAGGAATTTCTAAACCACTTTCTAAAGTCCCCTTATTTAAAAGGTGGAGTCATAGTTTCTGGGGAGTTTGTTGATATTGCGACTCAAACACCGCCCTTGAATGCAGCTCCACCCAACACATGCCAAGGCTACAGGACAGTGTTATGTGGTGCGGTCTGCGCCACTCTTTTTGACACTGTTTGTGTTCCTATATGCTTGCATCACTGACTCCACGTTCAAAGGCACGGTCAGTCGCTCTCGAGAACGCTTGTTCTCTCAAATCACAACAATGTCCCTCCGCAGCGCTGGCCACACATTGAAACGCATTACGAAGCCAATCGGCTTTGTTGTAGTGAGCACGGTATTCGCCGCTTTATATAAGTACTGTGTATAAGTACTGGACAGAGAATGGTAAGGTAAAGAAATGCCAGGAGATATTGAGTGAATTTGACTAATTGTGTTTTATCTTACAATTAGCTTGCAATAGCTATACCTTTTAAAAGCCATTTCATTGGCTGTGAGTCCATTTCTTGGCACGGCGTGTCTCGTTGCATTATTAGTTCACAATGTGATTCTTTGTGTCCATTTTTCATCTACTGTTGTCTGTCAACACGAGGGCCAGATAAGTGTCAGTCACAGTAAAGTAGGTCATCATTAGGCTTTAAAACCAACAATCCCAAGACTGAAAATAATATGAAACAAACAGGAACTCCAAGATGGCTGCATTACTGGCCTGACAGAAATACCAGAATAGAAACCCATTCATTGAGCCCATTTACTCTTTTTCTTTTACAGCTATAATTCATCTGTGGATATAAATAGCCTATATTTACAGATAGCTGGCTGTCTACAATGACCCACAGCAATTGATTAACAACCCTTGTGGTGGAATACTGAGCCAACACACTGTCCAAACACATATGGGCCTGCCAGTAACTTAATAGTAGTTAATAAAGAGCACACAAAACCACACTGCTAGTTCCTTGTTTTTCTTCCTCCCTTATCTTTCCTTCCTCTCTGCTGAGGTTGTCTTTCCACCTCCCTAGCAGAATGGCCAGCAGCCAGTGTGTCAGCAATAGTCTCTCTAAGCCGTCTGTTTTACAGACAGTGGTGAGCGCTGCCTTACTGCTGTGAGCATGCGCAGTGCCGTTTGACGGACACCTTCCTCCAAGGAGTCTCTCAGGCTCCGGCACAGATCATTTTGTTAGAGGTCGACCTTCTGATCAGCGTGTGACCCAGTGAGCAACAGTAGCTTAATGCGTAGCCGTGTAAACTGTTCTTATATATGGACAGTGGAGACGTGTTGTATTGTCAGTACAATACATTTGTGTACGTTTTCCAATTTTTCAGAAAATATATTATTTTGAGCAACCATCGAATTGTTGCAGTTTGGCGCCACCTGTTGCAATCTAAGTGTACATTCACCCACACGACACATTCTGTAAATGTGTTATGTTAAAATATTAATTAACAGCAAGTAGACCTAATAAAGTATAGGAATATTTAGAGATACTAGTTAATAAAATGTTTTTAAATAGTTAATTTTGCTCAATTTGATTTAGTCTGAAGCACATTCTAAGCTACAGTACTGTGTTATGATCCATGGAAACATGTTATCTCTACCTATATATGGCATACTTGTGTTACCCATGACAACACTCCAACGGTGCAGGTTGCTGGAGGAGGAGGCGGAGAAGAGGGCGGAGCTAGAGCAGATCCACCTGCAGCAGCAGCAGGCCATCTCGGAGACGCGGGCTGAAAAGGAGGAGCTGGAGAGAGAGCGGCTGGCCAAGGAGAGCGCCCTGCAGGCCGCCATGCAGCAGCTGGAGACCCTGGAGGCCGAACGGCAGGGGGCGCTAGAGCAGTATGAGGTCAGCACGGTGTTGTGGTGTTACCGTAGCAACAGAGGGGCGCTGGAGCAGTATGAGATCAGCACGGTGTTGTGGTGTTACCGTAGCAACAGAGGGGCGCTGGAGCAGTATGAGATCGGCATGGTGTTGTGCTGTTAACGTAGCAACAGGGGGGCGCTGGAGCAGTATGAGTTCAGCCGGTGTTGTGGTGTTTACCCAGTGATTATTTTGGGGTTTTCTATGTGGGGGAGCCCTATTTTTTGTGAATTGGGTGTCAAAGACTACCACGATGCAGGCCTATTTATTTTTGTATTAAGCTACACTAAACTTTCTCCAATAAATAATAATAATAAATTAATCTCTATCGATTTTCCTGGAAAAGTTTGCTTTCTATATTTGTATTGAAGAGAGTTTTAACCTCAGGTTATTAATACTGCAATGCCTATTGATAGACAGTAGTAGGCTGCATGAAGCAATGTTATGGTAATCAAGTTTGATATTAGCCTATGTATACATGAGTTAGTTTGACCTCCAATATGGCAGCATTAATGCCTGCCTTGGAGGGTCTCCATAGTCTCTTTCTAACAGATGTGCACTGTATCTCTTTGTGAGCCAGGCCGTCATGAAGAAGCTTGAAGACGCAGCAAACAACACCAAAACATGGAAACACAAGGTGGCGCATCACGAGGGCCTGGTACGACTCATCCAGCCAGGTATAACTGCTGCACATTAAGCACAGGCAAGGCCTAAAGGTGTAGTAAGCCAATTTGACAAAAAGAGTATTATTTTACAATTATATACTATAACCCTACCCTACACTACCCTAACCCTACTATACCTTTAAGCCTCAGTTTGTGTTTCTATGATTTGAATAGCGTAACATTGATGCACCTACCTTCACTTAGAATTGTCTTGTGTTATCCTTTCAGGTTCCAAGGGGCCTCAGCGTATGACCAACTGGGGCCCTGCGGCCTTCACTGAAGCAGAGCTCAATCTCAGAGAGAAGGAGTGGCAGGAGAGGAAGAAGCAGGCACCCCAGGCCCAGTAGAGTATCTACTGTAGTTTAACATATGATATACATTCCAGTTGTTGTCAAAGTGTCTGTTGAGACTCCCTGATGGGTTACATGAGTTTTTTAGCGGGGAAGGGTTCAACTGTTTGAGTGTTTTATTGTTAGCTGTTATTGTCCCCGTAGGGACATTTCGCCCTATTGTTTATGTAGGAGCCGTGGGTAGCCACAGTGTGGCGCCTGAAGGCCATATCCGGGTCTTAGGGCACGTGTCCACCAAACACGTTTTTAGGGCAGAGAGAGCGCCTACGACCTAATTTTCAGAGAGCGCTTCCAGAGCGCTTCTCTCTGATGCTTGTTGCTAGGCTACAAACGAAATATGACATTAACGACTACAGCGCTGTTCCAAGAGTTGAAATGTTTTCAACCGAAAGCCCCGGGAGTGCAGTGCTAAAAAACAATGAGCGCCAGCATCGTTTTTGCGTCGAGGGCGCTCAGCACACGCAGAGCTGAACTACATAGTGTTTATATTGAAAAAAGGCGCTCTCGGCACTAAAAACACGTTTGGTGGACACCGGCCCTAACGCTATAGGGGTATTAACTTTAACATGTATGTTAGGTTAAAGTGTGCTTACATTTGCGTAATACATGCAAACTATTTTTGTGCTACTAGGTTGAGAAGTGTTTCGTAGATATATGATGTGTCTTGTGCACGCGGTTATTGTAAAGGATTGGAGTCATTTTTGAGATTATCCATCAAAACATTTAAAAACACTGCAAACTCACCCATGATGTCACTGGGTAATTACAATGGGTGTGTGTGTGTGGGGTGGGGTATGGGAGGGGGGGGCGGGGCAGTATGAGTAGGTAATAGGAGGAAAATAAACTGTTAGAAGGGCTATCAAGATATACATGGAATTTAAATGAACTGTTGTTGGAATGTGTTGGTTGGTAATTTGCAGTTCTTATGTGAAATTCAGAAAGAATATCAATATTTGTGGCTGAAATAAGTTTAACAAGAAGCATTAGTTCTAGACCAATTAAGTCTTTATTTGGCTTTGCTATTATGAACAGTGAATTATTTAATGTTATTTTTATTTTGTTTACAATTAATACGTTAGAAATAATGTAAATGGCAACCCTTTCCACTATTATTCATAACAAATCATAAGGGTAAAGTCTCAATGCCACTAAAGTCCACAAAATCTACTGTATAGTCGTATACTGTACTGTATATCGTTTAGTTTTGTTGTTACACCTGCATAAGTTCTACAATATTTCTGAGATATGTAATAGACACAAAGAGAGTAAATTAAAAGGGCAGCTAGCATGATTAATGTAGCCAAAACAGACAGAACAGTGCAACCATTTCCAGTCGAGACACACGCCATTTTATAATAACAGCGAATTCTTATTTTTATTCTATTTAAATGTGTGTAACCTTATTTGTTGTCCAGCATCATTACTTTGTTGTGCCTGCATAATGCAGTAACTTAAGATAAACATATTTCAATGTTACCTGAAATTAAAAGAAGAAGATCTTGTCATGTAATATTTATATAATTCACTAATTTGTTGCTTTTTTTATTTTATTCCTGGCTTTGTGTTTGTTTTATAGCCTATTTCCTTTGTAACCTATTTACTGTAACCTTGTGTGCTTTGATGCTATCATCATGAGCATTATGCTTTATATTTAGCTTTATTTCTATGTATATTTCTAAAGATTTAACAAAATGACATAGCCAATAAACTTTACTTGAATGATCCATGTGGTTTGCTTCGTACTCTTCTGATATGGCTCTGTAAGTACCATGCAGAGTTGTCACAGTAAAATATTAATATATTATTTCAATAGCCTAATCATTTATACAAATGTAACAGCCCTTTTTCACTTTCATATTATTAATATACAGATTGACGCTGAAATGTCATATTTCATCATATGGTCTCTAGAGGGCGATGTAGCACAAGGCAACAACAAATCAATTAAACCAATCGGTGCGTACGCTTAGATTTAAAATGTTTATTATTGTAAAACGTCTAGGGATTTTAAGATGTTGCGTCGTTATATTTCCACAATGTGACCGACTATTATATGCTGTTATTATAAAATAATAAGATTATTATTTTATACAATATATAAATAATAATAATAGACCGGAGCTACATCTACTTCTGACAAAATGAATGATTTGTAGCCTGACGATGCTTTGTCTGAATTTTAAACGTCTAGGAAACAAACAAATGCAATTTTTGGCACGTATTGATTTGATTACCATTTTAATTCTGGATGTCATTTAGAAGAACAGTAAAATATGTTTTATTTCAACCTGTTGCCGGGCCCATGCACTTATAGCCATAACGCGTGCACACGTCGAGTCAATATGGGAGGCGCGCAAAAAAGGACGACGGGACATGCCCAAGAAACACACGCACACGCACAAATACGTCCCAGAATCTGCGATCCAGATGTTCGGTGGTGCATACCTCAGCTGCAGCGTTTTACGCAAAGAGGGGTGCTGTCATTACCGCCAAGTACCGCGCCGGATGCCTCCCTCTCGTTCTCCGCAATGACCCCCAGCAGCGTCTGCATCCCATCATCTCTCGTTTAAACACTCACACTCATCCACCCGAGGGTTACACGGGTTGTCGCACGCGCTGCGCATTCCTTTGGAGTGATGCGAACCAGAAATGCATTAAATTCCATATCTGGAATCCATCGCAGGGGGCTATCGAAGGGATAACGTGCTAGTGTGTGTGTGTGTGTGTGTCTGTGCGCGCGCTAATGTTGTGAAAGATTTGGCGTCGCACACACACACACACACACACACACACACACACACACACACACGCAGACATTCATGGCCCTTCCACGCCTTAATATTAGCACCATCTGAGATATTTATGGCATACGGTTCTAGGGCCCTAGGCGATTTGTGGAGTACACTACGCTCTTGGGACTGTAAAAATAAACGAATGCAGAAGATTTACCTTCCTTTATGCGATATCGCATATGACAATTCATGGTCCAATTTAAAGGCCCAATATGACCCTCTTCAGAGTTGAGTGACCCTCGGTGAGTTTGTATGATTCAATAACATCGCGAATCACTGCCTATTTAGACTACATATAGATCTGTAGGTTATTAAAAGGCCTATTGAGAACACAGCGACACATCATATATCTTCCTCTATCTCATACATTTGGAAACCAAATACTGTATGTCCAAATAATCCGATTGTAGGTCCTATTAACAGCAGCGTGCCATTTGTACAAAAACGAGCGTGCCCTTGGGATGTGGCTGGAATCTCTTGTTTAACCTGCGTGCTATCGCCTCTTCGTCCATGTCACGCTCGCTCATCCCATCATTTCACAAAATCCCATTAGAGATGGATTTGGTCTCACATCCGCGGCCCATATCGTGGTGCGATTCCGTGAGGGTGCAATGAGACAGAATTTGTGACAAAGCGTCTGGCTCCAATCAGCGCATCTGACTGAGGTTAATTCGGCACCCAAAGGACGGCTAAGCCGGGGGCCACGGAGGGGGAGGGGGGGGGAGGGGGGGGGGGGGGTGGGTGATCTATTGTTCGTTCCAGATGAAAATATATTTTGACAGTGCTGAAGGAGAAGCGATGTCCGCAGGGTGCCATCCTGAATTTAGGACTTGTAGGCTATCATGTCTAGCCTACTAGATCCCCATCGGCTGCTTTCATCAACAAACTCTTACTCAAACGTGTCCCACGCCACTGATCAATATAAAAACCCTTGCGCTCACGCTCCATTAAATAAAAATACGCGCTCGTCAAGCGTCAACATACGCAGTACGCTAATAACGATATCGGCTTCTTATTAAAAACGTTAATTTTTAGCCCGGTGATTAATGTGAGTAATCTATGTGGAATGCTTACGTGATAGGGGGCCTTCAAAATTCAGAATGCCTCTCATCTTCTTTCTCCCCCGCAAACACGAAAGAATGTGCAAATATAAAACACAAGTGTTTCTGGAGGAAAAAAAAAGAAAAGACTCTCGCATGCATCCCCCATGGACTGCTTTGCAGGCTTGGCAATGAAGTTATGGCTCTTTCCATTTAAACCTTAATCTGGCTGAGGCAAGTTTGGTACTAGCTCCCTACCGAATGTATTGTTTACCAGCATCCTATAGTTTCATCAGAATACATGAATTCATTCTAAAAATACCAGAACAGGGTTGCAAGACAAAGTCATTGATAGCTCAATGGGGCCTTCATATAAGGACACCATCTTGTATCCACATCCTATCAGCTAGTAGCATACACACATTCTTCCTATCATCAAGGTAAGATTTCAGAAGATATGTAATGTATGACCAGAGACCAACATTGACTGATCTAAAAACTGTAGAAATGCAACCACACCTTATCTTTACTACACTCCCCAACACAGCCCCTTGTCTGGCAATGTCAAATGATCAAGATTTATCTTGCATTGCCTTGATTCGGGTTTGTCCAAATTGTGTTGGAAGACACAAGGCTTGACCCTGAGCTGATAAATCACACATGATGACCAATCTCTCAACCATCTTAGTGCGGGTAAACAAAAGAACTGAGAAAAGCTAGGATTTCTAAATAAAGCTCTTCCAAATACCCATCTTCACGCACTTGAGCCCTCAGAGGGAGTGATCCAGCATGCGAGTGCTAGCTCATCTAAACGTTGTAGCCCTAATGAGGACAATGTGTAATCTGCTGGCTCCGGGTGCCGAGAGGTGAGCCATGCTCTGACGATGTGTTACAACTTACGACCAGTTCACCTAAGAACAATAGAGTTCAAGCATTTTTCTTTATATGAGAGCACTATGATAAGTGATACCAAGCCACCTATTTGAGCTATCTTGTTGGGGTATTTTTAAGACACCCATTTTATAGGTCTCTCAAGGAATATTGATCAGATGGGATTGGAGAACATGGAAGCAAACCACATCTCGAAGACATGGTCGACGTTCATGCTGGCTGCTGCCTTAGTAAAAGCAAACAAACAAAGAAAAAGAAAAACACATTTATGAATTAATATGTAATTAGACAATATTATCGAGTGAAAAAATTAAAATTATTTTTACAGATTTTAAGAATAATTGTTCTAAACAATGCATTGGGTTTTAAAATATAAACATGACTAATATTGCACATTTTGTCATTACAATTTATGCCCCTAATTTCTTGGAATCAAATTTATAATGAAAAAGATTTGTCAGCATTTTTTAGATGTGACTCATTGAACAGGGCATTTTTAAAAATGCACTTTTTATATAAACCCCCTTGTTCTATAGTCTGTACCAAAATATCAGAGACAAATCAGAAAAGACAGCTTAATGGATGACATAAACAAATTACAACAATTACATTTCCATATATGCCTAAATAATGTAACAGTGGTCGTGAACTTTGTTATGTGATGTCAGTTTTCATAATGACACAATGTAATCTACAGGAAACAGTTTGCGACCAATTTTGTCTCTCTCTAGTGTTTGTAAGATGCATAACACATAACACACACATTTATTTCTGCTTTTACAAGCCTCAATGTAGGTAGAATTATAGCTATAACTATAAATTGAGTGCAATTTGTAAAAAAATTACATCCATCAGCTATCAGTGAGTTAAATTCCCTTAGCCCTTGCCCCTGTATGCACTGATTTAGCCAAATCTTAGCATATTTAAATATATATATAATATGTACAATTGACACTAGAGAATCCAAACATTCATCCCAGACTCCAACCGTTCCCCTCTCAAACTGTCAAAAACAACACTTACAACAACATTGAAAACAAAAAGCCAAATAGAAGTAAAAATAAAGTAAATATGGAGATAATTGTATACATCAACATATCTTATTAACCGGGACAGGGTCGAGTTTAAAGTAGACTAAGGTAATAATCCTAATAGGTACATGCTACTGATTTAGCTGGTACTGAGTCTTTAAAGTAGACTGAGGTAATAATCCTAATAGGTAAATGCTATTGATATAGACTTAACCTGCTGCTTACTAGCAAAGGAGGGTTAAATGAATAACTGAACAGTCGGGAATGATTAGAATGCTGTTATACGAACATTCATATCTAAATGGTTTTCACATGCAGGGATATAGATGAGGTAACTTTCAATTTAGTCACAGTACCACTGGCAAAGACCTTGATTCTCCACACATCCATCATGTAACAGGAGCTCTAATTTATATCCATATTAAAGGTTAGACTGTCCTCAAACAGCTCTCTTAATCTTAATGGGGTACAGGGAATTTACTGGCCATAGGCAGACTATAGCCACAGCTAGGCTAGCACTGTGTATGTGCACAGGCTTGAGCATGTTGTGTGAGCATGTGTGCTTTGTCTCGTGTGTCTTGGATTAACATCCAAGTGTAGTCATTCTGGGACTGTTGCTAGAAGTATTTCTCTCAGCCTGATGGATTTCATGGAGATTGGAGGCAAAATGCTCATTCTGCATGTCAAAAACCAATATCAATACTCAAAATGGTGTTTTTAAGATATCTATGTTGATGTTGCGCAGTACGACTTCCTGGCAGTCATTCTGATCAATCAAATTACGTTTTCAATACATTTATTTCAAAAGGACATGCTTACAGGTAGGTGAGGCGTGTCTAGGCTGAGACTGAACCCACAACCTTAACCATAACCACTGGATCTCACTTACCCAATAGCTGCATGTTCTGTTTAGAACTGATTCAATAAATACATACATAAATAAACTGTAGTTATAGCACATCTCAACAGAAAACAACATTCTATCTCTGAGCTATTAATCTACCAAAATAAACAGATCCCGAGCTCCTTCTGATGCTGATTCAATGGACCAGACTAGGAGACACTGGTGTTGGTGTATAAAGCAGTAAAGGGAACTGTCTTGCTGTACCTTCAGCTCTAGCACCAGAACACCACCTCAAATGGTCGCCTTGCACCTCTGTGGCTATACGAGGTTGCAAGAGTCACTCATCCCAGTTCTCTATCCTGGTGCTGCAATGGTGGAATGAGCTTCTCGCAGCAGTCATTGTCCACTTTCCGCAGGAGTCAGGACTCTATGACCGTCCTCTCCAAAATTCACCAGTACCTCGGTTACAAATGTTACATTCTGCTTTATTTTAATGGCAGTTTGACAGACCAACGCATTACCTCTCTACTGGAAAGCACTGAAGTTCTACATTAGGATGCTTAATCTTATTTTTTTACCCCTTATCTTAAAAATGTCCTTCTCTCTCCTATTATATGTTAGTTCAGCTCTTCAAAAACGTGCACTTTGCTGATATTTAGGCTGTTAGCAATTACATTGAGTATTGAATGACAGTCAATGGTGTTGCACATTTGATGTATGACCTATTCAGCTATTGACAATGCCAGTTATGTGACTCCATGATGTTTAATGAAAAATAATTCTCTGGACCATGTCCTAACAGTTTTAGGTGATCAAGAACAGCTGGTTTTAACACACACACACTTGCACACGCATCAACCATAAGCCTAATTTATTTGGAGAGCAAATCAAAACGTGAGGAGCAGAACATGATTTAATTTAATAGCAAACTGCTGAATCACCTCTTGGCTTATAAAAACTGTTGACTGTTGACGTTAAAGCACTCTCTGTGTGTGACATAACACACATACACATTGTGCACGTGTATGTATACAATACATTCTCATGCATGACTCAGGATGCTCTCTCAACCAAAACGAACATCTACTTACACTCAGTTTCTGTTGAGACAATAAGAGTCTGGTAAGTCATTTCATTAACAGAAAATACAGAAAAAATAGTGAAGAAGGAAACAGATAGCTAGAAAGCTATATATAACCTGCGGCCAACATGACAGCCGTACGGGAAGCAATAGATGCCTAACCCCTACATGCAACTTACTGTGACGGCACTCATTACAATTCACTTTAGATCAAATATCTATACGTAATTTTCATTCTAACATGGGAAGTTTGTGATTCATTGTATACAGGTATAATAAAGTATTGTAAACATGACAACAGGCAAACAGTGATGGATGAGTGGAATGTGGAATACCTAACTGCTGACCACAGGTCGTCACGTTCCTTGAACCAATAGCAGACCTTTGGTAATAAGAGCTAGATTAGACTTTTTCACTTTTATTTTAACTACTGCTTGGAAACTAAAAATAAGTTGTTGTACATCGGAATCAGTTTCACCAACCCAGGTGTTAATGACCTACACACTGCAATGATCTTTATCCGGTTGTCTACATACAGTGTAACAGCTTCATGCTCCATCATTAATGCAGTGTAACAAAATGCAATTTAATGGATAGATTGTGCTGTTGCTATGCCGACAGAGAACCAATTCCCACCATTTGCATTTCGAAGTGATTCAAGTCACAAATGAGTTTAACAGAGGCAAAGTCTTCCACTTACATTTACTATTGCGTGCGTTTTAACCACCATTTAGCGGCATCTGCACGAACAAACACAAATATGTTTAGTAAATAAACAAAATCACCCGTTTTACATTTGCCATAGACATACAGTATTTTCTTACTCTCAGACTCACACTGAATATTATGTTATTAAGTAATGTGCATTCTATATTAATTCAATGTAACCTCATGTTTGTGGTATACATGGCTAAAAATAAACTATATGTTAGTTGATGAACTCCTTCAAAGTCCCTCCCATTGGGCTTGGCATTCAGGTGCAGACCCATCCCTCTCTCTATAAAACCTCACACTAGCTCTGTATAGTTCAGAACCAAATGTAAAAGTATCCTAAACCAAGCTTGAGGAGACACCCAACACTAACCAGGCGCAGCACATATTTGCACACCATTCATTATCTAGACTACGTTGGTAACTATTGAATAAGGTAAGTCACATTTTGTGTATTTCCTTTTAATTTGTAGTGTGTATGATAACATGTACAAATGTAATAAAGCATTGTGTCTGTTAAGAGCTATAAGAGAAATAAATGCCACAATTAATAATTGTACTGACGAGATGTTTTTGTTGTTCTGACATAAGAGGTTACATTTAGGCAATGGTTTTGCAACATTCCGTTATAATTAATACATACCTAAAATGTTACTATGGGACAACCTGTGTTAGATTTTGATATTTGTCACAATTTCTATTTCAATGTGTAAATGAGTATGTTCCTGCAGTCCTGACAGCTGGCCAGGGATCAGCTTCTTTTGCCCCGGCTCCCACAGCATCTGTCCCTTTACGCCCAGCCACTATGAGGTTAGCCCTTCAAGCCACTATCTGCTGCTGTGTGTTCGCTATGGTTGTGGTGCTGATAAAGGGTGCAACAGTGGAGGTCAGCAACAACTTAAAAAAGAGGTGAGCTTTCGGGTAAAGGAACACCGCAACAGTGGAAGATGAATTGACTGTTGGCTTGATACAATCTTACTTACTTAAAGGTACAGAATCTGTGAATCTGTGTGTGCTTCTGCTTGTAGCAATGATCATGGCAATTCACATTTTTGAGTTTTTTGTGAAATAGGGTGGCTTGAAACAGGATTTAGGATTTATTTTTATTGGGGTGGAATGGGGCGGGCCGGAAAAGGGGCGGCGGGGGCGGGGGTGGTGTCACAAATTTGCCACTTAGCCAAGTGCGGAGTTGGCAGTTCAATTGCCAACTAATACAAAGTCATCTGTACATTTTTGGTGAATTAAGACTTGACCTGCTCTACTGTTGATCACAGTACATTAGAAGACAGTGGGTCACATCCCCTGCTGTGTGTGCCAGGTTTAAAATGTGGCTGCAAACCCGCATGAAGAGAGACACGGCAGTATTAGCGTCGGCCAGTGAGAGGCGCCCACAGATCTGCTGTGGGCTAACCAGGAAAGAGGTGGCAGATGATCCTGCAGTTCAGTCAAGGTAAGGAAAAGAAAAAAGGTTTTCCGCTTTGATCACTTTTCAAGGTCAGAGCTCTATATCTGAACTTGAAACCGTTTTAGTTTTAATGTGAAATTGAGCCTATCCATGCACCTCTCATGGATAGGCTCAAGTCTTGTTTATGGGTTTGAGAGAAAACCCTTTCTCATGGCTTGAACTAAAGTCCCTCTTACTTTCGTCTTCAACTGGTATTTAGATCTCGGAGGTCACCTGGCTGTTCTCTGGCAACATGTGTAGTTCATGACATGTTCTACAAAATACACCGGACAAGTGACGATGCCAGAAAATCCTCTGCTCCGCAAGAGAAGATGGATAAGTATGGCCGCCGCCGCCGCCGCCGCTCCCTCGCAGAGCTACATTCCAGGCTAGCTGTCCAGCTGGCTGAAGAGAAGAGGAGACCGAGGAGGGAGCGGAGATGCCTGAGACTGAGGCATGGAGGAGGGAGCGAAGGTGCCTGAGACTGAGGCATGGAGGAGGGAGACCCGGGTCCTGCTTGCGGTTTATTTGACATTTTTTGCTTGCGGCTCGAGATAAGTCCCTACAGACTGTTACTTGTCAGGCATGCAGACAGTTTGGTTTATAAATGTTTACGGACATCAAAGGTCAAGTTGGAATGAACACCACGTCCAGCCGTGCCTTTTTGGAAGGCCCGTTTTGGTATTTCATTGGTCCATTTTGACTGATAAGTGAAGCTTCAGGCCTGTGGGACTTGACAAGAATCTCTGTGTCTTCTTCAGCTCTCATGCGTGAACCTCGTCCACTTGGCAACATAGGCAGAGGCCCTCATCTCCTGGACTGTGCTGAGGACAAACCAAGGCGGTGCTGACGGAAATTGCGAGATCACCTGGACATACCACCTGCAGTTCTGATGACTTTCATGTAAACAGACCAATCAAGACGCTTCCACTCACAAATTTAATTCATCCAAGAGCCTATGAGCTGCGATTTATGCAATTTGTTTTACTACTACAACAAATACTCAATTTGTATATATGGAGATGTATAATGTTACTATATATTTAAGCATATAACAGGCTATACATGACTATATTTTTATTCCAGCCAATACAAATATTACACAATATATCTTTATGTATATGTGTACACATAGAATAATTAAACCATTTATTTTGTCATTAATAACTATACATGTATTTGTATATGTGAATGTGAAGTGTTACATAAATAAAGTACTAACTAAACGTTTTATAATGTAATCATCTCTACAATAATGCTGGTATTTATAATATGCCTTACCACCAATTTAATGGCTAAATGTTAGACCACTGTCATAAACACGGTTTACTGAGCTGAATGATTGTTGTTTGGCTAGCAAAGCCATGCATGGTCGCATTTGGCAGTTGAAAGAAGTTCTTTCTTTAACATTACAGTATGTGTTACATTACAGAACATAATGTGTTGTGCTGCCATCTGCCTGAAACTTTGGATCTTTGGGCAGCAGCCCAACAAAGCATTTATAAAAGCATGTAATTTTCATAAATATGTCTTTACCGATCTGTCTCCTTGCAGACTAATAAAGCATTACAGTACCTTGTTTTAAATGAGCAATCAGCTATTTGTTGTAGGTCTACACAGAAATCATTTTAAGCCTCACCAGCACAGCCAAGACCAGGCAAATATCGTTTACTGATGTTTAAGGCTCTTCATGGCCTGGCCTGTAAGTTTACTGACATCTAATACTCTTCATGGCCTGGCCTGTAAGTTTACTGACGTCTAACTCTATTCATGGCCTGGCCTGTAAGTTTACTGACATCTAATACTATTCATGGCCTGGCCTGTAAGTTTACTGACGTCTAACTCTCTTCATGGCCTGGCCTGTAAGTTTACTGACATCTAATACTCTTCATGGCCTGGCCTGTAAGTTTACTGACGTCTAACTCTCTTCATGGCCTGGCCTGTTAGTTTACTGACGTCTAACTCTCTTCATGGCCTGGCCTGTAAGTTTACTGACGTCTAACTCTCTTCATGGCCTGGCCTGTTAGTTTACTGACATCTAATACTCTTCATGGCCTGGCTCCAGCTAGGTACCGATATGTGATATTTCCAATGTGGTAATCTCATGTAAACCTGCATGTAAACCTGCATGTGTCCCAGGTTTCTCAGACGGGATTGCTAAATACAGAAATACATTTAAGATATGTAATGTATGTGAAGGACAGTTGAAGACATGTCAGCAGCAAATATTATGTTTTAATTCCAAGAAAATGTGAATCAGGAAAATCTGGAAGTGAGTAATTTCATTTCTCGCTATATGGCAGGATTTAGTTTTAGTTTGTCTATAGTCGTGTAACACTTGTTGGTCAATCATGGGCTGCTTCACAATGCTCACACAATCCTACCTGCAAACATAATTTCATTCTCAAATGCACTTTATATGTGACACCTGTGTAGGCTACCAAGACAGGTGTCTTGATTTATTTAAATGTAGTTATCTTGGCAATGAAAAGGCATTACTAAAAACTGTATATAAAAGTCAGAATTTTTTTTCTATAACAAGTATTTAATCAGAACAGACGTTTTTCCTCAAAAAAAGCTTTTTAGAGAAAAATCATATTGTGCAACATGACAGTTCTCAACCTTTTCCCCTTGAAGTCCCCCCACACACACTCACACACTGACCCCAACCTTAATGTTGTGCAGCTTTTAAGCCTGGGAAATTAATAGCAAATATTAAAATGACCACTCCGGCTTTGTATGTCACTGCCTACTCTTTCAAATACTTTTATGAGGTGGGTGGATTTATTTGAAGAAGAATAGCCTACTGCTTAAACAATGTGCCTATGCCATTAATAGGCTATTATTTTTGATTAGCAATGCATATGATTTTTAACAATCAGCCAAAATGGAAACATTGCAGCCTCTTAACCCAGATGATTGGACAGGTTGGCTCAATTAGGCTGCAGCATTACTTGAATTAGTAATTGTAATATTATTATCATTTTGGAAAAAGTAATTTGTTACACTACCAGTTACTGAAAAAAGTTATAGGATTACAGTAACTAGTAACTAGTTACTGCCCAACACTGGTCATCAACTGTTCAAATATGTAGAGTATCTGCTTTGTATGCAATTTTGTCATATTGCAGTGATTCCCAATATGGGGTCCATGCGGGGGGGGGAGACACTATAATTTAATTGTAAAATGCATACATTTAAAAAAGT
>JAODOY010026719.1:0-15629 GCA_025399855.1 Forbesichthys papilliferus | reverse complement strand
GGCAACGTGTACAGGTAACACGCTGTAGACATGTGGCACCGTGTACAGGTAACACGCTGTAGACATGTAGTATGGCAACGTGTACAGGTAACACGCTGTAGACATGTGGCACCGTGTACAGGTAACACGCTGTAGACATGTAGTATGGCACCGTGTACAGGTAACACGCTGTAGACATGTGGCACCGTGTACAGGTAACACGCTGTGGACCTGTAGTATGGCACCGTGTACAGGTAACACGCTGTAGACATGTAGTATTGCAACGTGTACGGGTAACACGCTGTGGACATGTAGTATGGCACCGTGTACAGGTAACACGCTGTAGACATGTGGCACCGTGTACAGGTAACACGCTGTAGACATGTAGTATGGCACCGTGTACAGGTAACACGCTGTGGACCTGTAGTATGGCACCGTGTACAGGTAAGATACAATAATGGACAGACAGAGGTAGTTTATTTTGAATCTCTTCCTCCCTCCTTCCTTCTTTTATCCTCCCCTGCTGCCCTCCCCTTTTACCTCCCCCCCCCCCCCTCCCACCTCCCTTTCCACACACACACAACAGGGACCTGAAGCTGGACAACGTGTTGCTGGACTACGAGGGCCACATAAAGATAGCAGACTTTGGCATGTGCAAGGAGAACATGGAGGGAGACGCACGGACATCCACCTTCTGCGGCACCCCCGACTACATCGCCCCCGAGGTGACCTTTGTTGGGAAGAGCGTGGCGTAGACGTTCGGATGAGTCAGTTCTGATGAATCAGTTCCGATGAATCATCTGCATCATCATTCTAAAATGATTACACTTTGTGACGTGCTGCTTATAACTGCCGGTGTGCGTTTGTTTGTGTATGTGTGTGCATGTGTTTGTGTGCGTGCGTTCGTGCGTGTTTACGCGCGTGCGTGCGTGCGTGCGTGTTTACGCGTGTATGTGTGTGTGTGCGTGCGTGCGTGCGTGTGCAGATTCTGCTTGGTCAGAAGTACAACAGCTCGGTGGACTGGTGGTCGTTTGGCGTGCTGCTGTACGAGATGCTGATTGGCCAGTCTCCCTTCCACGGTCGAGACGAGGAGGAGCTGTTCCAGTCTATACGCACCGACAACCCCTCGTACCCTCGCACCTTGCCCAAGGACGCCCGAGACATCCTCATCAAGGTCAGACGCGTGTTTGATTGTGTGTGTGTGTGTGTGTGCATATGTGTGTGAGAGTTGTTTCACAGGAGTTATATTATATATTACTTTTTTTAAATTAATATTATAGAGGTTTTGTGTAGAATTTGTATTTAATGTTTCTGTATTTCTTTCTAAATAAATTGAAATGTAACACATACAAGTAAATATTAATATCATGAAAATGTAACTATTTTTTATTATTGTATAATAATTTGATGATTATTATTATATATTAGAGATATTATTCTGTGTGTTCTCTAGCTGTTTGTGAGGGAACCGGAACACAGGCTGGGGATTAAAGGAAACGTCAGACACCACAAGTTCTTCAGCAGCACCGACTGGGCTGCTCTGGAACAGCGGAAGGTGGAGCCGCCCTTCAGGCCAACTGTGGTAAGTGCAGTCGGCGTAGCAAAACAACTTTTAAAATCTCAAAAGCGTGTGTGCACTGTGTTCAAGGCTCACAACACAACCGTTGCTCTCTCTGCCCGCTCACACAGAAATCAGACAGTGACTGCAGCAACTTTGACAAGGAGTTCATCAACGAGAAGCCCAGGCTCTCATGTGTCGACCGGGCCCTTATTAACAGTGTGGACCAGACCATGTTCAGAAACTTCTCCTTTGTGAATCCAGGAATGGCCCGAATAAAAGCTCCCTGAGCGCTCGGTACACAACCCATCACACACATAACGCACTTAAAGGTGGAGTCAGGAATTCAGAAGAAATTTGAACTCGAGCAAAACAAAAAAAACTCTCCCTTCGATGACATAGGGTGCTCCCACAGAAGCTCCACCTCCCTCCGACGTTGGACACACATTGCCAAGGCTAGGATAGTGTTGAGAAGTGCGGTCTGCACCACTTTGTTTACACAAACACAAAGTGTTATTAGCTTACAATTGCTGACTCCACGTTTAAAATTAAAGGGACATGCATCATGAATGTCACAAATACTATAACCAGCGTCCACATTTGTACATACAGCCACTAAGCCTGAGAGAGACATGGATGCATTTAAGAAGATAAACTAGACTCTTTAAACTACGACTACAGGTGAAAACAGACCAATTGTGTATTATATTTAACGGGCATAGTTTTTTGGATTATTTCCCCTCATTTATGTTGTATTCTTAGTCAGGAATATTTTAAACTGTACTTTAAAAATACATTTTAATACCCAGAGTATTCTAGTCTATGCTTACCATATGTGCTATGAAATGGTTTGAAATTGACATGTATTTAAGTGTATTATTTTTGTTTACGTGCATTTTACTGTACTTCAGACACTGTTTAACAGCTGTAATGTGTGATCACATACTGTGTATATGTAGTGTTTTGTTCTAAGTGTATTGTGTACAATTAAATCCAGGTTTTGTAGACGTCTGTGCATTTCTTTGCGTAAGACATGTGTCCTCCTAATGATTACCACTAGATGGCAGTGTGTTAATGAAATGTAATGAAACGAAAGACAAACCAAGACTGTTCAAACCTACCGATTTCACTGTTAGTAACATGAAAAGTAAACATTGTGTAAACATCAACAGAGGAAGACAAACACCACGTCTGGTCTTTTTTCATGAACATCTTTAATAAGAGTGTTAACTCATATTAGGCTCATTTAGTAACAATAATACAGTATCTTTCACACATCCTCAACCACATTCAGCCAAACCTTATACTGCAACAGATGTGCCAATATCATGTCAGTGATTTTCAGTTGGGCAGTTGAAGTGTCTGAATAGTTATGCTTCAGCTGACGAATGCGTTCGTTTGTCATTTTATATCACTGATAAATAAGAGTGTCTTTCTCCAGAGCTGTAGAACAACAGGTCAGAATACATCATTGTGATAGTGTCTTAGCTTCTAGTTTCCCCTCAACAAATTACTAAACCATGTAAATAAAGCTGTAAATAAAGACTAACAGTAATGTGAAAGAAACAATAAACTGAATTGAGGTTGGCAAATGTGCAGTAACAAAAGCTACTGTATTTAGACAGCATACAGCACGTCTATATTTACATTATGCGTTGGAAACACCATTGGCAGGTTTCAGCATCAGCATTTTTCTTTGACCTCTCAACACAAACTGTTGTATTCACGTTGCAGGAGCCCACACATGAGCCAGGGGTCATATTCAAACTCAGTCACATCATTGTCGTTGGCCAAGACATTAAGTTACACAAGTGTCTTGAGTGACGCATTGAAAATAGCCAGCTATAGAAGTTGTCCATGAAAAGCCTGGCTTCAAGGCCATTCCCCTTTCATTCAAACAGACATAATGCATGGTGGACACATGCTAACTAAGACAAAATAATTATTATTATGATTCCCTTTGTTTCTTCATACTTGGCATTGAATACGTTTGCTATTTTATCAATTCCCCAGTAAATAACTTCTATTCACCCGCCCCTCTTGCACTTTTGCACTGTAGATACATACATAGTAGACCTACATTTGTCAGAGGTGAGACATTTGTTGAGGGCAGAGGTTCATATACAGTACTCTTTCAGAGGCCTGGTGACCTAACAGGGCATGTCTTCAACAAGACACAACAGGCTAGGGAATCTGCCCAGGCCTTGTGTGATTGGACAGCCATCACAATCCCAGTGTTCACTACTTCACCAGGCCTCGGCCTCTGACAAACCAGAATGGCTTATACAGTTAACACACGCACACACGCGCGCCTTGTGCTCCTGTAGACTCGTAGATGCACGACAGGAACAGGCAGTCCCATTTTCGTGACGTTACACACGTGGTGTGAAGTCCAATTCACCCCCCCACACACACACACACACACACACACACACACACGCCCGTAAGAAATGAACGGCTGTGGGATTTCAGAGAGCATATGAACACGTGTGTGTGGGCTAAACACACACCATCAGTTTTACCACGACTCTACCTGGTCGCAGGACAGAAGAAGAAGTTGGGGGCGGGGAGGCGGGGAGTCTAGCAGTGGGGGGGAGAGAAGTCTACTGCCTCCTGGTGGTGGCGGCCGCACCGATGCTCTGGCCGAGGCCCCGGCTGAGCTGGGGAAAGCGCACGGCGGGGGTCCTGGGGGTGGGGCCGTACAGGCCTAGGTTCCTGGCCGCAGGCGAGCGTCGCGGCCGCTTGACGCTAGGGAACGGGGAGAAGACCGTGGGGGGTGGGGGAGGTGGGGGGAGGAGGGTGGATGAGTTGGGGGTCGGGCTGGGCGTGGAGGAGCAGGGGGGGGAGAGGGAGGGCGAGATTGGGGGAGGGAGAGGGGGGCCGGCGGGGGAGGCGTTGCTGTCTGAGCCGGAGGAGTCAGACTCCCCGCGGGGGGGAGTGGAGGGAAGGATGAGGAGGGGGAGGGGTAGTGGGGGGGGGTCCGGTGCGTCAGGGAGAGCGGGTGGAGGGGAGAGAGCGGGGGAGACAGGGTTGTTGTTGTTGTCGTCGTCAGCGACAACGGTGGCGGGAGGCTCCGCCTCCAAGTCCAGGGAGGCCACGCCCTCCTCGATCGCCCCGGCCCCCTCCTCACCGGGGTTGGATACGGCGCCGCCGGGGGTCGGAGAGACGGGGGCGTCCCTGCTCCCCCGATCGCCCTCCCCCTCCTCCGCCTCCTCCTCCGTCTCCTTGAAGCCCAGTTGTGCACGTGCGTGTGCCAGGTTCCTGCGGTGAGCGCGCACGTGAGCCCGCCAGGGGGACCCCGCTGCGGCCCCGCGGCCCGGAGAGGAGGGCAAGCGCTGGGAGCTGGTCCGGGCCTGGGCACCTCCTCCCCCGCCTACCGCCCTGGAGCCCCGGAGGCAGGGGCTCCCACCGCGGGGCTTCTTCCCCAAGAGGAGGTGGTTGACCACCGGGGAGGATGGGCCAAGCTGGGAGGGGAGCACACTGGTGGCCGGGCACTTGTCTAGGCAGGGGGGGGAGACAGCAGATGAACACTTCAATAACATGACTAGTTATCTAATCCAGGGGTTCCCAGCCGGCGACCCCCAAGTATTTAAGAGACCCCCACCCCACGATAGACGAAGGTGGTTGAAGCATCAAAGCCGCAATACTATTTTAAAGTAATTACAGTAAACTGTAGGCTAGTAGCAATCAGTCAATGTATAAACTGTACTGTAATGATGGCTAAATATACCATTGCTAATCTTTTTTTATTTTATTTCATTTCATTTCAGGAAATCATCTCCACAGGTAGCTCTGAACGTCTGACCCCCTCTTTGGAAACCACTTATCAAGTATTCCTGGGTCATAACTAGGGAAGGCACCAATAAGATTCTGAGTTCGTAAATCGGTCCGATACTGACTTAAATAGCTGGATTGGTATTGGTGACAATTGGACAGTTGTAACCGATCCATGGGGCTAATATAATTATATTAATTTAGGTCTAATGTCAAGCATCAGCCATGTCTAACCTACCCAGGCCACACTATCAACAGCAGGTTTATAAAATGCATTTAAGTCCTAAAGTAGAGATTGGCTGTAATTTATAACTTAACTTAAAACTTATTTTAACACTGAGGATACACTGCAAATCATTCCACCATCTTGGATAAAGGGGACATCTGTTCCATGAACAGTTCAGAGTTTCACATCAATATACCCCGGGGACGACAATTGTTACGTAACCCCTCCCAGATTGGATTACCAGCGAAGACAGCTGTTATAGTGATTGGCTGGGAATAAGTTGGCCCTCCATAAACACTGAGCCAAACATTTTTTTGTAACTATTGTATCATTGAACATAGTGTTTTTCTTTTTTTTGTGTTAAATTATACAATATTAATCATTATAACAAATGGACAGTATTTTGGCCAGTGTGTGTGTGTGCATGCAGAACCCATTGGACCCAAACTGTGCTCCAGACCCCATATTTGGTATTATCTAAGAGACAACCTTTTCCTGGAGACATTTACAGTTACATACACACATTTGCATGTGTGGACTGCCAGTCCAAATTGTCAAGCCTGTCAGCAAACAAAAAATAATGTGAATGGCTCAATATAGACGTAGTCTCCAAAATTATCTTTAAAAAGTATAATAACTGCATATGTCTGTCTGGCATACAAACCATGGAACAGAACCAACCACACGCCCAAGAAGAGAGAGATGTGTTTCTACAGAAGCGCCTCTATTAGTTTGCAGCCTCCTTTATATTCAAGTATGTAACTTATGAGACATGGTCGGCCTCAATCACTTAATCAGCATAAAGCAGTGAAGTCCCAAAGAAATCTACAGCAGAGCACCCCCATCCCAGACAACCATTTGGACCAACCCAAGAGTGGTTTATACCATTTATGTGATGGTCAGCGGGGTTGGAAGGAACCCCCAAGTTTGTAGTCACTGGGTATTCAGGTCCTATGGGAGGGGATTCATTTTATCATTAGTTCTGTGTGTGTGTGTGTGTGCGCGGGCGCGTGCATGTTTGTTTGTCTGTGTGCGCCTCTGCCTACCCATGAGTATGTTTTTCTCTGTGTGTGCGTGTGTGTGTGTGTGTGTGTGCGCATATGTACATCTGTGTGTGTCCGTTTGTGCGTGTGTCTGTTCATGTGCGTACACAGGACTGTGTGTGTGTGTGTGCACGCTTGTGTACATGTATCTGCCCGTGTGTGTGTGTGTGTGTGCGCGCCCACCTGTGCGTATGTACAGCTGCATGGCCTGTTGCTGCTGCCTCCTCTTGATGCGAACGTACTGCTGCTTCAGGGCGCCGATGTCCGTGCTCATGCGCTCCATCATCATGCTGTTGGCGGCCGCCTGGGGCTCCAGACGGCCCGCCCCCGCCGGCCCGCCCGCCCCCACCGCACCAGGGCTCAGCTCCGCTATGCTGCCCTGCTCCCGCCTCTGGTCTGCTGCGAGGGAGGGAGGGAGAGAGGGAGGGAGGGAGGGAGAGAGAGATGTGGGATATTCTATGTACAGTTATGTACATGTGTACTGTCCAAAGAGAGAGAGAGAGGATGTTATTTGTCCAAAATGTTCGACTCCATTTTATTTGTTATGCTTGGGCAATATTGTCTTTGAACTTTCCTTACAATTAAGTAAATTAGAGAGAGAAAGAGAGAATCTGCCCTTGTTTACTGAGCAACGCAGGAACACCAGTCTTTTGCTAGGCAATCGCTTTGCTCTGATCAACTTGATACAAGGTGGCAATAGTTCATTTTGGCCACAGGGGGGCAGTGTTGGTTTCACGCGGGTCACTGTTAACGCACGGCTTTGTGCGTCTGTGTATTTCACACGCTCTCAAAGGCATGCTGAACAATTGTCTGGTGTACCAAGATTTCAGTAAACGCAGTTAATCTACACTCAAGGCAGGGTCAGTCATTCCTCCTAACTTCGAGCTCAAATCAAAACAGCATCGCTCCTCAGGCCTCTGCAGCGCCGACTCACACATAGAAATGCATTGTGAAGCAAAGCATAGTGCTACGGCTTTGTTGACAAGAGCGGTGTTCGCTACTTTGTTTATGTTTCTATTTACGGTGCCAGGACCGTGTCGAAGTACCAGACTATTGTTGCCAACCTCCACATAGAACAGTAAGATAGCGAAATGCAAGGACTTGAACTTACATTTAGCTTGCAATAGCTGACTAACGTATACCTTTAATCTACAGATCATGAAGTTCATCTACACTTAACAGCAGATTTAACACTACATTTATCAGTTGCTGTACTTGGGCTGCCTTTAACAATATTTAAGTCAAAAACTGCATGAAACCCATGTCGACTTGACAGTTAAGAAACGGCCGGGTTGCGTTGACCTCACAGAACACAGCATGTTTTCTCAGATAACGCCCTTGGCCCTTGTTTACCAGGAAGGCGTGTGGAAGGAGAAGGAAATGGGAGGTTTCATTTGAGAATACAAAACAGTGCGTCTGTTTGTATAAGGCTGGAGGTCTGTCTGAAGTCATTATAGGTCAGTTTGGCCACGCGGCAGCCATTTTGAGAATGATCCCGGGCAGTTATCCAAATGAATAAAAATTAGACATTATTGGCTTATATTATACGGAATAAAGAAGACCGTCTTTGGCGAGATTCAGAATTCATTAAAAGGTATATATGGTATTATATAGATGAATGTAGCAGCAAACACCTACAACAACTATTTTCTAAATTCAGTAAAACATATAGTGGCGTAATTACAACCTGAGCACAGAACGACATCACACTTACTCTGTGTTGGGTGATGTCATCCAAGCTCTTTTTGTTTTCAGAGGCAGGCTGGCAGCATGTGCACGTTAGTGTGTGTGTGGTGTATGCATCCCACATAGCATTTGTTTTGTTCTGAGATTCTGGTGTACTTAGTGTGGCAGCTGAAACAGCTTCTATAAAACTACTAATCAAATCAAATACGGTGTGTGTGCATTTGTGTGTGTACACTGACCCCTCAGATTGTTCTGGTATCTCTGGAGCTCCGGGGCCAGTAGGCCCCCTAGTGGCCCCAGGCAGCCCAGAGCGGTCACCACCGAATCTTCATCATCCATCTCAGCATCATCGTCACTTTCCCATCCTCCCAGATTCCCACTGCAACAGGCAACAGGACAGGTCTTCATCATTACCCTCGTCATCACACTAGCTTCACCAACACGTAAATGTAATTAGGAATTATTTGCCAGGGCTGTGCAATTAATCACATTTTAATCTTGATTTCAATAACGGCTCCTAACAATTACTAATTACTAACCCTAACAATTACAGAAACAATATACATCGATAGAAAATCCTTTTGCACATTACATTTGCAAATAAACTCTTATTTTATCTTGTGTTCTGAATGACCATCCCTTGCTGGCTGAAAGTGAGATAACAGTGTGAAACGTATTTAGAGACATTTCACAGTTGAAGTGGTTTTCACTGTTAATTTGTTTCACTGTTGAGGTGCAGTAAATGCAACATCCTTCCGAAGTCGACGAATGATCATTAAGCAATCATAACTTCAATATTGGCCAAAGATTATTAATTTTCCCAGAATCGAGCAGCTTTAGTTATTCCTCAAACGGTAGTGAAGTTAGCCTTTACATTTACAGGGTTTCCTCTACATGGTGACGAGTGCTGTCTGTACTTATATAGTATAGTCAAACATTTACCACTCACCCTCATAAACCCACATTTGCATATTGCATTTGTAGCAGATATTATTAGAGTGGGGAGTAGGGCCGAGGGCAACCTGGAGCTTTACGACACTCATTCATCACACCTGATGAAGTACAGCAGCCCTGTTCAGTCTGGACAGACAGCAGTTAACCTACATTGTGGTGGCTGAGCTGTAAACTAAACAACAGATCGGGATTTTATGGTCTGAAAAAGGCTCTACACGTCATATCCGTTAAAAACAAAATTGCCTTAGAGGACTTGGCTGGTACACTTGGTCCGCTCGTGCGGGCGGGAAGGGGGTCCCCCTCTCAGCCCGCTCCCCTCCCCTCATTCATCTCCCCCTTGTGCAGTGGGTGGAGTCAGGCTCAGACCTGGGGCGGAGTTACACTTTAAACCCGCTGTACTGTAGGTAGGATTTAAGAGCTTCACATTTCGAACTTATTAGAAAAGTCATAGCAGCTTTCAGTGAGTGACACGCCTCGGACCTGAAGGTTCTGACTGGTCCAGCTACCTTACCTGTCATTCACATGAATGCGCACACACACACAGCTACAAGAGGTTTGTAAATGGCTTTGGAATTCCTCACGAGTAACAACTGAACTGACCGATCGGCATCATATCGTTATCTACGGCCAACAATAATAACAATAATGACGGGCAGATGGTTCATCCAATCGACTGCCAAGTTTGTGAACAGAGTTCTAATAGTTCTGACGCACGGTCGCCCAGGCGGACGGCTCCCCGGATGGACTTGTGACCGACAGTCCCTCTGGTGTGTCAAGCTAGCTCCACGGAAGCAGCGCGGCCATACAAACCTTCCGCTGGGTTTCACCGACGTGGGGAAGGGGGTGATGTTGTAGGTGTATTTCTCCCTCAGCTCGGCCAGTTGGGGGAATGGGAACACGGCCATGGAATACACCTCCTGGAGAACGGACAAACTCTACTATCAACCATCTGCACGTTTACATTAACAGCAATAGGAGGGAGGGAAAGAAAGACCAAATAAGGATTATGAAAACAAAACAGAAAGAAAACATTTATAATGAAAGGAGTGAAGAATATCAGACTACCATCTCAGAGCGTGTGTGAGCGTGTGTGTGCATGTGTGTGCGAGCGTGCGTGTGAACGTGAGCGTGTACCTGCATGAGGTCCACAGGGTCGATGAGGCCGTGCTCCAACATCTCCTGGGTCAGACAGCCCATGGTGCTGTAGAACTCATCTGCTGTCTGACAGTACTCTATCCTCCTGTGGCGGGGAAGATGGGGGGTGGGGGGGAAGGGGAGTGGGAAGGGAGAGAAAGGGGAGAGATTAGAGGAGCCACAGGAGAGAGAGGACGGATTTCACATCAGGTCATTCAGCGGACGCATTTATCTGAAAGCAAATTACTCCATCATCACAAGAAGCAGGTGGGGATTAGTAGCCCGGTGTAACCAGACCTAATACACGTGTGCAGAAGGTCTGGCAATGCTGGGCATAGACCTCCGATTCATTTTAAAACTATTTGACAACGTTTAACCAATCAGCCTCCTTCTGCTCCATCGTCGTTTCGACGTCTTCTCACTAGCCCACTCAGGCGTCTTGTTCGAGGACATCTACAAGTGGGCCAACACTGGGGCTCGAACCCATGACTGTCCGGCTGGCAGTCAAAGACACGACAAAGCGTGACTCTAGTAATGCTGCCTCCTCTAGGACCATTTAGGAAGCAAAAGCATAACGAGGACCACTTTATTTTTTACTCGTCCTCCGTTTTACCAGGTTAGTCTCATTCAAAAAAAAAAAAGATTCAAAATCTCTTTTCCAAGAGAGACCTGGCAAAAAAACTTTATATGTTAACATAAGTTAACATAAAACCACAAAATATAAAGATTTAACCGCGTCCTTGAGTGTATGTATGTACGTACAGTATGAGATATACAGTGTATGTGTGTGTAGAGGGGGTCCACGTACTCTCCCAGTCTCTCCCAGATGGCGAGGCCCACCCGGAGCAGAACCTCTGAGCCTTCGAAGAACACAGAGTCCCAGATCTTCAGGACGGTGTGTGGCGGCAGGCAGGTGGCGAACATGGTGAGAAACCACTGCATGGTGAAGACGTTGGTCAGGGGGGGCTCATAACTGCCTGGGTGGGGGAGGAGAGGAAGACCACCGCCACAGGTTAGCGCTTAGCGCGCACAGGCTAGCTGTTAGCACGCACGGGCTAGCGCACAGGTTAGCTGTTAGCACGCACGGGCTAGCGCGCACAGGTTAGCTGTTAGCACGCACGGGCTAGCGCGCACAGGTTAGCTGTTAGCACGCACGGGCTAGCGCACACAGGTTAGCACACACCCACAGCTTGGTTGTGCGGATTAACACTAGTGTGGACAAAAATACAGACATGCAGAAAGGGCAGGCAGACAGGTGGGACAGACAGACAGACAGACAGACAGACAGCAGGCTTACCTCCAGCCTCTCTGTTAGCCATCTTCTGCAGGTGATGCAGGTGCTGAGAAAGCCTTGGCAGCTTCAGACGCAGCAAGTCTCTAAACACCGCCATGTCCACTGGTGGGAGAGAGACAGGCAGGGTGGGAGAGAGACAGTCAGGGTGGGAGAGAGAGGACAAGAAAAACAGGATGAGAGACAGACAGGGTTTGTATGTGTGCGCGCGCATGTGCAGTTTGTGTTTGTGTGTGTGTGTGTGTGTGTGTGTGTGTGTGTGTGTGTGTGTGTGTGTGTGTGTGTGTGTACCTGAGAGTGCTTGTAGGTTGTTGGCAAAATAACTCTCTGGCAACACTTTGTCAATCAGGTATATCATCACCTGGATGGAGGCAGAGACAGGCAGGCAAGTAGGTAGACAGACAGACAGACAGACAGACAGGCAAGTAAATAGATAGGCAGGCAGACAGGTAGATAGACCGGCATCAGCAGGTAATGTATGCACTATGACCCCAGTAGTAAATTCAAGGGCAGCCAGACACAAACTAAGCACATCTGTGGCCACCAGGGGGCACCGAAGAGCACTTACAAAAAGGCAATAAGATAAAGCCATGACTAGTATTGTAGATACTACAAGTTTAATCAATATTCGCTGCCTGCTGGTGTCACATTAAATTGAATAAATTAAGTTGCCAACAAAATAAATACAAATATATTTTAAAAAGTGGCATATCCCTCAGGAGGAAAAATAAATGAATAGTTATGCTTAGGCCCCCATAAAGGCCTTCGGACTATCCCTGAGTAAACGCTTACTCTTATCACTGTTTGTCATTCTGGAGAAAGCATGTTAATATTTGAACTCTATTAAAAACACAAACACCTCTCCCGTCAATTCCCTCACGTACACACTGGAAACGCATTGCCAAGCCTGCAATAGTGTTTTTGTGTACCACTTAGTTTGTGTTCATATTTACTGAGCCAGGGCTGGCTGTAGTGTAAAGAAACACCACATTTTTCAGTGCGTACACAATGGGCGGACCGCACGAGGAGACGTGAACTGACATTGACCTGAAATGTTATTAGCTTACAATCGCTGACTCCCCCTTTAGATTGTGTGCAGTCATGAGTCTATTAGAACATCTACCTTGAGCGCGTCACTCTCGTTGCCCTCGGTGACCTCTAGTATGAGCGCCGCCAGCACGTTGAATCCCTGGCAGTAGCCCACGGCTTTATTCCAGCGGGCGAACGCCAGCAGTACTCTCTTCAGGACCACGCGGTCCTGCTCTCCCTCCTGGCCACAGTAAGAACTGCAGCCCGTCCTGTGGAGGTCCTGTCAAGGGCATGGACAGAGGGAGATGCATTTACCCCCTGATGCTGGCTGAATAGAACAACAGAAGCATCCTCAAAAGTGAGTTTAAATCCTACTAACTGAGGTGATTAAAGCTTTCCGTTTGAATATGGGGAAAGAAAGATGGCAGGAATGTGTAAAATAGAACAAATCTAGACGGACTGGACTTTGCCCGCTTAACGGGAACAGCTGTTGCGCTTTCCACGAGCGATTTCCGCCACTTCCCTGCCACATAGACGTGAGCAAACATCCTCCACCAGAGCTGCGAACCCCGTCATGCCATGCACGTACACACACACACAAAGTGTTTAACTGCTGTGCAGAGGCTTAATGTTTGCAGTCAGTTATTACCAGTGATACAAGGTCAATAAAAAAATAAACTATAATTAAAATAAATAAACAAACGTACAATATCAGGACATTTATGAGTCATTCATAATTTTGTAAAACCCAGATTTAAAAGGCAAAGCAAACTGACCAGGAGTCAGACTTTTTTTTTCTCTTCACATTTCTGAAGTAAAAACCAATACTGCCTCAACTATTAACACAACCGGGAGTTTCTTCCACAAAGTTGGGGATGAAACACAATGGTCAGATGAGAACAAGAAAACATTTCACACTGCCCAAATGTCACAGAAAACAATAAACACAATGAAAACAAATACACGCCTCTCTAGACAACAAGTCTTCGAAGAACAACTAGTCAGTCAAGTCAACAGATGTCCTTATTTGTTCAAAGCTGACCGTTACATTTCCTTGTTCCAAAAGAAAACACATCGTCATCACCCAAACATTTAGCCACACATAAAACACACAAACACCATCTGGTTACCTTGACGATCTGAATGCCGAGGGAATCGTCATCCGGGTTACTGCGCTCGTTGAAGGCGAAGCGAAGGGTTTTCTCCCAGTCTATAGAGATGCTGTGGAGATACTGGTCCGCCAGGGTTAGCCAGACCTGCAGGTTTGTGAACAGAACAGCATTGTCAGACTGCTCACAGCAGAGCCATGTAGAAGAGAGAGTCGCGTCAGCTCTGGTCACTCCGACACCTCGGCACTTGGTGAGGGATTCGAACCTGAGACCTGCCACCCAGCTCTACCCACTGTCGTCCCAATCCACCATGGAGTTTCAAAATGGCGTCTGACAAACTCACCCTCTTTCTCCATTCCTTTGGTATACCGGTCGGGAGCCGAGCCACCGCCTTGAGAGCATCATACCACTGAAGACACACAACAAGTTATTTATCCTTAAACACTCCATTCATATATGGTATAGTTGTGTTGAGATCAAGGGTCTTTCTGCTCAGACAGACCTGGCCAAAACGGCCAGCCAGTTCACAAAATTAGGCTACATGAGCTCAACAAGATTCTGGTTCAGGTTTAAAAACGGTTTAAAACACACAGTTCAATCTTACCTGCTGGAATCCATTCTTGCCCAGTGACGGTTCAATGGTAAACTTGAGTCGTGTGTCAACTCCTACAACACAAAATGGGGAAGTAATATTTTCACAACATCAATGCAGTCTCAAATGATGCAAAAAGCCTGCTCCTTAGTTTACATACATGTCATGTCAGTTGAATATGACACACATTAGCCTACACTTCCATCTGATGTTAATAATAAGAAAAGCCACTTCGCCAGACCAGTATAACATCATGGTTGGCTGATCGCCAATAACGATATGGCAGGAGCCATTTGTCCCTCACTGATCCACTTGGCTACAGGTCATAAACTGCCTATCTGATCCCCTGTAATCCAGTAATAATATTTACGTAGGGCAGGCGCAGACTTAAAAAACGGCGAGTAGTTTAACCTGAAAGATCCGTGCGTGTGGCGCGGTCCTGCGCCATTGTACAGATACAGAAGTCACCGAGACGAGCTGCTCTCGTGTTCAGTGTCAGAGTTTTGGAACAGGATTAACGCATAAATCCCTCCTACTGCCCTTGACAGATTAAACAAAAGCAGCACGTCAAACACACAAGCCCAGCGGCCGTCTGGGCGGCATTTGTGCCATGACGATGTGGTTACTTTGTTATCCTACCCCTGGCTTTGGGGCAACGTTGTTCCACTGTCGGAGATTATAGAACGACAGGGAATAGGCTATAATAGCCTACATTTTATAACCGTTGTGCTATTGGCTCGAAACGGGTGCCTGACGTCCGTTTCAGAACTACGGTAGAGGACAGCGGCCTATATAGCCGAGAGACATGACCATATTCACGAATCCGCGGTATGTCGTCTGTAACCTGAGTAGCGAAAATCCGTACAGTAGGGTATCCTATGCCGCCAGCTGGTCTAAACCTATATCAATATCTGTCCAGGACTGCTTCGTCGTTGGTAGGTAAATATGCCTACCTGTTACACACTCACATGAAATATGTATTGTATTACTGATTCATTAGATAGCATATTCTTTAGCCTGGAGCCAGAGCCTTAATAATTGGCAGGTTAAATCTTAAAATAAATACATAATTAAATTAAATAAAAAAAGACTGGGTATACCAGAGCATATCTAAACTCAGGGAGAAATGTAGGCCTACAATGCATAAACATCACTGACACTTCGTTCTCAAGTTGCCTGCTACAAGCATCATGAATGCTGTGTCATACAGGCTACTACAAGCCAACGTGTTTACTGAAGGCGGTGGCTGTCATA
>JAODOY010026708.1:0-23283 GCA_025399855.1 Forbesichthys papilliferus | reverse complement strand
CACACACACACACACACACACACACACACACACACACACACACACACACACACACACACACACACACACACACGTTTAACATTTCTTGTTTAGCCGAATATCACTTGGTGGCTAGCAACCTATCTATCATAACCATGTACCATAGTGGCAAGAATGGCTGCGGTTTCGTGCCATGTAACCCATTCATTAATTAATACATTCTTATGGGTTACATGGCTGCTTAGCAGGCAAGGATGGCTGCAATGTTGTGCTATGGTGTAAAGCAGTCATAGCCTCACGTCAACACAGATAGGTGGAGGTCGGGGTGGGCTGGGCAGTGGCTTGATAAATTTAAAGCAACAGTTACTGAAATCTGAAATCTTTTTTTTGAGAGTTGTGGTTGTTATCATGCTATACCACATAATTTTTGTAGTATTTTCACCTAAGCTGGTCAACTACATTGCTTTTAGAAGTCAAGGAACTGTGTCAACAAGTGAAAAGGAGCATAAAATGACTCCTTTAAAAAGGCCAAAGTGGAGGAACTTTGATGGGGAAAAAGGAATTCAACAAACACGTCAAATGAACGGCATTTACATCTGAAAGAATCAGCCAGTGATCATACTTTCCCCCTCAAAGCTAACGCTCCTGTCAGCAGGTATCCATCCTCTTGTATGATTAGATACTAGATACTATCAAGCCTGGATCCAATGCATTTTCATGCTCATGAGCAGCAGTGGTTTCCTCTGAGGAGGCAGTATGAATACAGACACTGAGCATTCAGACTGGACCCGCCAATCTGTGGGCCAAACAAATTCTGGGTTTACATGTATGTAAAACACAACACTGTGCTACTGTTACTGGTTTAACCCCTGGACTGCAGAATTTAATTTAGGAATGCAGCACCATGTCATTGCATGATGCTTTAGTAAATTGGAGAAAATACAAATGGTAAGTGAAAAGTATATATTGTGTCCTGTTATTTGTTTGGTTGTCTAAAATGTAGGTAACATTTTATTTTATTAAAGAGTGGTCTGCAGAAAATGCTGGTGGATATGACGTAGTAAAAAGTATTAAAAAGTATTGTTTCCCCATTGGCTTCAACGGTAGATTTTTAGTTAAGATACTCTCTCTCTCTCTCTGAATTTGTATTATGAAGCTCGTCTGATCTATAACAATATGACTGAATAGGGTTTTTGCATCATCATAAAGAATCTGGATCAAGACACAAGTGGGTTCACTTATTGTCCAACGCAGTGTTTTTGTTAAACAATGTAGCTTCCTTAGCTAATCAAGTTCTCACGCTGATGTCCAGCAAAAGAGAATACTCAGATACTTTAATATAATACTTAATATGTTAAACATGATTCCTCAAAAATGTAACATGTAATGGCAATTCTGATCTTCACACACTGTTAAATTTACCAAGATATACTGTATGTGCATGTTGGATTGTACATAATACATTGTACTGTACCTGTACAGCCGGCCATCAGCTTGGTTTTACATGTACCTACTGTAATGTCAGCCTCTTCCGTCCATTAGCACTACATCTCATAAGCAATTCTGTGCTGAACATCTGATACATAAGCTCGAAAACACTTTCCAATAGCGGGGAGGTAGATTGTCATTGGCTGTTAGCATTGTCAGACGTCTGTATTCGTCTTTCCAATTATTTTAAGCAGTAACAATAGCCTACTCATTTAACAGATTTGCAAAAAGCCATGCTCTTCTTGTTTAGTTTCACAGCAAATTCAGTGTAAGTTGAATGTCTTGACTTGGTCATTGATTTATGTAGTTGGTCTTGTGCATGTCAATCAAAATACCTCCCCTTTTAAGTAGGTGGATCATGACGCAGTTAGGCAGCGCTGTGTTTTACCCAATGTCTTTGACCTTCCTTGCCCCTCCCACTACTATGGCATCACAAGCAGGTATAGATAAAAAATAAAACAGAATATTCAGGTCAAACGAAAAGATAAAAGCCTATCCAAACTGAAAGCTGGGAAATGGAATGACGTTTTAATTCACGGTGAACATCAGTGGGAGGACTACATTTCTTAAGTAAGGAAGCTACAGAGTCAAGGATTTACCTAAAGTTCAATTCTACATTAAGATTTTCTGCCTGCCATTTGTTACGCCCACAAGCATTTCAAGGTTATTCCAGAACAGCTCCAGTAGCGCACACAGCCTATGACACAGACACGCACGTCTGCGATGTCAACCGGGACACAAGGGCAGACAGTCAGTAAGATATATAAATACGCAGACACAGTTAAATAGTATAACAAGTACGTACCTGCAAAACACTTGGAGCAGAGATTCATGGTTTTGCTTGACCTGGGAGTGAGTAGAAGTGGAAAAGAGAATGTATTAGTGAAACGATAATGCGTGGCAAAAAATACGTAACAGGGCCCAAATAGGGTATTTTGACATCTGATAATGACGGTGGCACAGTAATAATCAGTCTAGACTAACTGAGTGACACCTTGGACAAGAAGCTAGTTTACCGCACTTTCCTATCCACAGACAATCACCACCGCACACTACCCATAGGGAAGGATAGGATATGATATGCTACTGACCAGGATGAAGGCTAAACAGCTGCCATGTTGTTCTAGTGATGTGGCACACAGCATCCACTCCGTCCAAATGGGACATGGTACAGTAAGCACAGTTCATATTCGGTTGTCGTCATTTGATTACAGAGTACGGTTCGATCTGCTTACACTTGCTTTCTACTTTGTGAGATAGCAAAGTAGTTGGATAAAGAACAGCTAGGACACTATTGTTGTGAGCGGTCTGCACCACATTCTGTTCCTATTTACAAAGCCAGGGTTGCGTAGAAACACCAGATAATTGTTTCAGCACACACAGAACACAGAAATATTGCTAACTTTACAAACTATCAAAAATTAACTACCCCAGATTCATCCGATCTTTCAGGTCTCTGGAGTTGGGTCAATTTCAGTGGCACAATTCTCTCAATAAATGGCTCAAGTCAGTCTCTTCTCTATCCCTCTTCCATGCCATCCGCCCAGCAAGCATGACGGTCGGTGCTATCAGTCACATTCTATTTATTTTGGGCACTCCGCTGAACACCCTTGTCCCCATTTCTAAATGCAGGGTCAGTAGCAGTCAACCCACTGTAGTGTCTGTACAGTGCACTCTGTACAGTCAGTGTCTTCAGAAAATATTCAGACCCCTTCACTTTTCCACACATTACATTGTGTTGTAGCCTAGACTTCATTTCAAATGGATACATTTTACATTTTGTCCATTCATTTATCAAAAATGTGTTTCCAGAAATTGTTTTTTATATATATATATATGTACTAAAATTAAAAGTGTGCATTTATGAAAGCAGAGGCAGCGCTACCGGTATATAGTATTTTGTACCGTATGGGTAAAATTATGGTACTGTAGTGCGCAATCAAAGCAGCATTGTGTTCCCAGTACTGTGTGTGTGTGTGTGTGTGTGTATGTATGTAACACACATCCATCCTATTGTTTGTAGTTTGTGTCCATAAAGACATACCTATTTAGATTTTCTGTGACTCATAAATAAAGTTAATTTGAGCAATTAGCTGTGAAATTTGTTTTTGCATTGTAAATCCTCCCACATACGATTATGCCAATTTTGGTCCTCTTATTGGCAAATGTAGTGGTTTATGAGATGGAACGAACACTTAAAATACTTAATTTTCAAACAAGATGTCAGACTAAATGCTAATCCACCCAGCTATCAAAATACTAAAAGAAAATCAAAATTCACGCCATTTGTAGGCCAGTCAAGGAGACCAAGTCAAGGGCATATCATGTGATCGGCATAAAATGTATAAAATACGGTGCCTGTGTGTATAAAATACTCGTCAAGATACTTTTAAAGAAATAAGAAAAGAACATGCAACTTGCAAGCTTAATTTTGCCATAAGAATCAGTCTGGAAAGCCTCGGAATCATTCTGAATGTGTCCGAGTAGCAACTGAACTTTCCAATCAGCGTCGTGTTTATAGCTATATGGGCGTAGTTTAGGTTTGCAGACAGCGAAAACAACCAGATGGTTCAATCAACTGCCAAGTATTTTTTTTAATCTGCCAACAGTTTTCAATATATGGCTCCCCAGATGGACTTGTGACAACAATTTCTCTGGCATGTCAGGTTAACCAACCATGGCACAGATTAAACCTGAGCTCAGCGTTCCTCTCTTAGCATCGAGTGGAAGTGAAAAACAGTAAAGGTTACCATGACGCCAAACATACAGTAGGTCACTCGGGGGAATAATAGGTCAATATAAAAAGGTGGATAGCAGGAAAACAGACAATTAACATATTTTTCCAAAATCTCGCTCTAGCTGCGAGACGTAATGCGTGCACCGCTACGAGCTTTGCACACCTGGAAATGGGTAGTCTATCCAATTCTTCCTGGCAGATCCTCTTAAGATTTTATGGCAAGCAACTGTGAACTGCCATCTTTAGGTCTCTCAACAGATGTTCTATGGGGTTTAAGTCTGGGCTTTGGCTGGGCCACTAAAAGTAAAGTCAGTGACTTGTCTTGACTGTACGGTTTGGGTCATTGTCGTGCCGAAAGCTGAACCATTGCCACCAGTCTCAGAGCTCTGTATTTGGATGCATTCATCCTTCCCTCAATTATGGCCAGTCTCCCTGTCCCTGCTGCTATGAAGCGCTACCCCAGCATGATGACATGAGCACCCTGCTTCACCGTATGCAGTGGCCAGGTGAGGAGTAGTCCTTGGTGTTCAAACACCAGACACTTGGAGTTCTGCCCATAGAGTTCAGTTTTTGTCTCCACAGACCACAGAAATGTTCCTTTAAATGCCATTTGGCAAGTCCAAGCGGGCTGTCATGTGCAGGCTTTTTCTCAAGAGTGTCTTTTTTTTAAGTTAAGCCACTCTACCATAAAAGGCCTGATTGCTGGAGTGGTGCTGAGATGACCGTCCATCCGGCAGGTTCTGTCTGCAAAGGACGTCCAAAGCTCCATTACAGTTACAGTTCTTGGTCACCTTCTCCTTGCCAAGTGACTCAGTCTTAACTGGATGGCCAGATCTAGGAAGAGTCATGGTGATTACATTTCAAACTTTTGATGTGAACGTGCTCCTGGGAACACTCATTAAAATGATTCTTTACCCTCTGTATGATCTATAGCTCGTCACAATTGTATCGCAGTGTTAGAACGTTCACAGTAATTACTATATCCACTTATGAGATATATGGAAGTGACCTTGACCATTGTTCAGAAGTGGGAAACATTGCCCATTGTATTTACACGTGTGTTGCTGACATAAGAAAGTTAGCTATGTTGTGCTGCTCCCGTCTGCCTGCCCAGGCAACGCTCCCCCACACACACACACACACACACACAGGGTCCTCAAGGCTATTGGGGGTTTTCTTAGGGGTTTTCTACAACAACTGCATGATTCTAGCCAGTGGGCTTGGGAGAACATATGTAAAAATGCATAATTTGTTTTATTTTAAGAAAGTTTTTATTTTATATTTAATAAAGCAATGAAATTGGTTTAACTGATCACAACAAAATATTTAGGTCATTTAGGTTGAGGTAAGCCTGATTGTGATCAATTTGTGTTTTGGTATTTTTAGACTAATGGACTAGTCTAAATTATCATTTTTATTTAACCGACGGCAAAATTAGTCACTAAAACATCCCTAGTCTACATAAGACAACATGGTAAAGTATCACTGCAAGCCACATATGATTATAGTAATTTTACATTTGACAATTTTTTTAATGTTAGCAATATTATTGACTCACTACTTGCCCGCATACTGCATTGATCTCCCAAACATATTTGAACTGGATCACTTTCATTCTAAAATGCTGGATGACGTTTCTGTTCTTCCGGGACAAGATGGGATTCCCCATTAGGATTCATTTTCTTGTTTATATACACAATCGCTTGATTAAGTCATTCCACCCTAATTCTTGTGGTATTATGTCTGACGATAAGAAAATGACCATACAATACATTAACTGCTAACTGGAATCTGCAATCAGTGCTTGAATAATTTTAAGAGAAAGAAAGAAAAAAAAATAAGGTAGCCTACACACATTATTATGTGATTATATTATCATATATCAGTAACATAACATGCTCTTAAAATATATTTGATTGATTGCCATTATTTATGGGACAATATGTCACCAACAACAGTTATTGCGACAGGCCTACGTGGAGATCTGCAGAGTACCTTGGACTTCATGGATGTTTATTTATGTTCCGACGTGCAGTTTGAATAGTGGGACCTTATGTACAGCGCGTGTACACATAAGGTACAGGTGTGTACACTATGTCCAATCAACTCAATTGCCCCAGGTGGACTGCAATTACGTTCTATGCAAATCAAGGATAATTTACCAAGCAAGATGCCCCTGATCACATTTTGGAGTACCACAATAAAGAGTCCGTTTTTAACTTTGAATAAATTCACCATATAAGTTATTGATTGTGGAATAATGATCAGAATGGCTATTTCCTCCATATAAAAGTGAGCCACCACAATTATATCTAAATAATTTTTTTAAAAAGTCAAGGTGTCTAAAAACATTAATGCCGCCGGGATATATATATAGGTTATAAAACCCAAGAAAAATACTATTAAGGAAGTGTTTATGGAAGGATATGCCCACTGGTGTTGCTACAACTGTTTTGATTGCCTCATCTAGCTCTACCACCATTTTGAAACACGCTTTACTTAAATTTTCATCTCACTAAACCATCCTTTCTGTCAGCAGGGTGGCTGTGAAAACACTAATGGGAACAGTTTTTCCAGACTATAATAATAAGAGCAAGTCAGGCGGGGCCAGGCTACACACTGGCATGTGTCAATTGGATGTAAATCTCTGTTGCAGTGGAAGAAACTTGAGCTTTATTAGTATATTATTGTCCTTTGTTAGCAGCACTTAAAAGCTTAAAAGGCAAGGTTAGTCATTTTCAAGAACGCTTATTAATAATATCCCTCCGCGCATCCGCGGCGTGACGTTTTACTCTACTCATTGAAACACGTTCTGAAACAAAGCATAGTAATACGGCTTTGGTGATATTCTGATTTTCGCCACATTGTATATATTCCTAAATGGAGCCAGGGCTGAGTAGAATAATTATAACTTTTTTTCAACACGCAGAGTACGGTAAGATAGCGAAATACGAGGATATATTTGGTGTATTTAACAAAATGTGAATTATCTTACAAATTAGGTTGAAATATCTGACTATACCTTTAATATGAGCGTGCCGTCATATGTGCTGAAAAGACGAGGGAAGTAGAAAGGACAGCACGAAGACACTCCAGAGAGCAGGAAGCCAACTACAGGTAAACGATGATGATCATCTCCTGTTACAGACCTTGCGATGATCGAAGCAATCGCAATCACAGGCTAATTAATGAAACGGAAAGCGGTAATAGGGACAGATAGATAAGCGGGAAAGATAACCAGACTGCTAGGCAAAGGAAAATGTGTGCGGATCCTATCCTATGCAATCATCCGGCGTTTAGAGTTAGCCCACCGCTGCTTCTAATGAGAAGCTGATTGGCAAAGACATCGGGCAATAGTCTAAGTAAAAGGAAGGACATCATAGTGCTTGGTGAATGAAGTATTTTAAGACCTATGTCTACTGACTGTACCTTCACCTACTGAAGTGTTCAGCATTTATAATGTCCCACATGTTTTAGACCAAAGCCAACTGAGACCATTTTTATGTTGTTGAATAATAGCATACAGCTAGACATTGCATAACTAATACAAAACAACCAAATGGTGAAAATCTTCCTTCGCGAGTTCAAAACATAATTAGCTTATTAGAAAAAAGGTAGTCTATAGTTTCTAAGGTTTGCTTTAGCAATGCTGGTTTGCCATTAGAAAGCTTGTTTCTTCCACAAAAGCAAGCAGCCAAGGCCTGGGCCTTAAACGTCCTTCAATAAAACACTTTATTACAGTACATTTTAAAAGCCGAAGTAGATTCAGCTCAGCAACATCCATTTTGCTAAGACACTCTCGGGGGCTGGAAGTTGCTCATTAAGAGTCTCAGAGACTCCTCTCAGTTGCCAAGATGGGGGGAGGGGAGAGATGGCGACAGGAGGGGAAAATAAATAAAAAGGCAGAAAATCCTCGTTGTCCTTTCTCTAAACTATTCCTCTTTCCCGTTCTCACTCCACCGTCTAAGATCACCCCGAGCCAATCAAGGCTGCTCCTCTCAGAGGGGAATAGCAAAGCGGGTGCAGGGATTAATTTGACATCTCCTGTTAAATGTCAGACGCAATTAAGACTTATGAGACACAGCTAATCAAAATTACACAGGATCTACCCGAGTGTGCCTGCTTAAACTAACACTGGGAAAGATGGAGAAACGAAAGGTAGGAGAAAGTGTACAGCACCTGGACATCTTCATCAAGGAAAAAGATTTAAAAAAAGAAATATGAGCATGTTTAGCTCAATAGACCTTTCCGATCTGTCAATCCCACATCAATAATAACCAATCAGATTACCAGATTTTCCTTAGCAACGCCTTATGTCCCACAAACAAAGCTAATTGTTAGCCACCATTAGTCAGACTACCAGAGCAGAATTTAAAATGACTTTACTATTTATCATAGATCGCCACAGGGTAGATTAACATTCATCATACGTTTTCACAGGGCACTAGAAAGCTAAATAAATGCTTGTGCACGCTTATTAATGTGTCATTACCGATACATGCGATTCGGGAATGTGCAATTCTGACGAGAAATCCTGCCAGACTATAATGTGAAGTACAGCAGGGAGCTCATCGTCCTCTTTTCAAACCAGAAAACAGTTTGCTAAACTAAAATTACAATGGATTAAAAGGTTGTGGGAGGCGGCTGAACTGATCATCATTAACACACACGAGGCAGTATTTGCCTACCGTTATGGTACTGGCTATGTACGTAACTGTTTAATGCTTTCTGTAACCGCCAGAATATGCATTGCAGTGTTGTATATGGTACAGTATAAAGAAGAACCAGACTAAAGAAGTTGAGCCTCTCTCTAGAACACTGTTTGACAAGGTAGACTATAATTTGGCAAGAAGCACAGTGCAATATTATTAGTAATCTAAAAGTGAATATCATAGAATGTCCCACAAGCTTCAAAAGTATGTGGGACATTAACAACAGTAACCAATAGAGGCGGGTCTTGCAGTCTGAGTCGGAAAGGTCTTTTGGTAGACCTCCTTTCACCAATGGTTATAATTATTATTTATACACTAGTAATAATGACAACAATGTAACAACATATTTAAAAGGCATCTAGAATTCGTCTTGAGTTAAAAACTTACTTTCATCCTGAAAAAAATGAATTAGGCATTCTGTCATGCAGCATTTCCACTGCATGTCAGTGGAAAATACTTTCAGGCACAACTCTCAAAGCTTTAATATGCGTTAAATTTGGTTGAGATGTGGTCATTTTAAATTGCAATCTCTCATAGTGTACAACATGTCATTGTCATTAAATTGGTGCGCTTTCAAATAAATTAATTTACTATTAAAACAGACCGTGTCATTAAACATTTAAGTGTTTTACCTTTTTATTTAGATTAATTTTAAATTAGCATGCTCTATTAAAATAATGAAAACAAAGGCCTTCAGCATGCCATATGTTAATGGGGCTGAGTTTGTCTGCTAGAATGTAGCCTAAACACACTTATGGATAGATGGACAGTAGCCTACTAATTTTATATAGAAATTTTAGAAAACGTAGTACTGTAGCCCGAAGCTGTATATGCATGGCTGTAGCATATAAAAAGCATAGCATATAAAAAATATATAGAGTACCAATGCAAATTCTGAAGTTTGGAAGAAAGAGAAAGGAAGCACATTGAATGGTAATTACATTTGCATGGATGCAGTTGTAAACAGTATATTATTGATACATATTTTGTCAAACTAATAACCAGAAATTGACGTCATAACAATATGCTTACATTTACAAAAATATGCTGGAAAAAAAAACAAAAAAACAAAAAGGCCTTAGGAGAATGTTTTTCTTGTCGGGAGCACCTGTCCACCACATATGTTTACAAGATCACACTGAAGATTGGGGGAAGGTCCGGGTTGCAAAAGACCCTTGTATGGTTTTAAGCCAACGATAAAAATATTTGCTGGTAATGGTACGAGCATAGTTTAGCATCTGGCGGGTCAATGTAGCCATCTGTTGCGACCATGTCAACCATTAAAATCATCACGGTTGTACATGTTTATAGCTGGGCCATGTCTGAGCTTGTTATTCGATGCTACCTAGCCTGCTGAGCTACCGTAAGGTTGCTAACCACTGTCAATGTACCTGGATACTACGGTAGCAGACATTCCCCCACCCCTAACACTGTCGTCATGAAAATGCTCCCAACCATCACTCACTTCTACCGTACTAATGCGACTCATCTCGGAGCAAGTTAGCTGCTACTGGTAGCTAACCCTACAAAGCAATGTAGGTGGGGGTTACAACAAGGAAAGCAGCTCATCCTTCATACAGCTTCCAACGTCCACTGCTAGCAACTTAGCTACTAGTAGCGTCTGTTTTGCAACAATTGCCAAATAAGACATTTTACATAGCATTCGCCTTACCCCCAAAAGCCACAAGGGCAGCGCGGGGGTATAACGTTACTCGAAGGCTTGCTGCGTTCACTCCCCGTGTCACCCATGTCGGTCTTCTGTCCGAGGCTATCCGACTAGCGTAGCAGGTGATCCGGGGATGGGGTTAGGGCCTCGTATTTGTGATAAGATCCTTTGCTTCAATGTCGAACACGGGAACAATAATCCAGCCAAATTATTCCTCCTAACTGTAAATAGACACGTAATAGTTCGGTGACGGGAACGACAGCTGACGTCGTAGCAGGTAACGGGTTTAAATTGAGTTAATTTGTAAACCAACGTCGAAGAGAACCACCGGGGAATCCAGGGCCGATCAGCTGGAGTGAGGAAGAAACCAATGTGACGGAGAGGTAGGGGGACATAAGTGAGCCATCGGAGGAGGGTTAATATTACACTAACATCTCCGTGATTGAAAATATACAATTAAAATATCTGTTTACAATATATGAATAATATAATATAAATATATTACCATATATTTCGCAAATACACACAAACGCACATTGTCACTTCTAATTTAACATGTTTGTGTTCTAAGGTTTCTATGGTATGATCCATTCATATTTTTTTCTAGAAGTAGGCCTAGAGTGGTCGTACTCCCAAAATACTTGAGAACTAATTTAATCCACAAATAAGTTATCTTAGTTATATTATATGGAAGCTAGTGATGAATAAAATAAACAAAAGCCTTCACAAAATAATGATTTAGTATCTCAAAATAATGAGAAACTATATCATAATGACATTTCGGCTACAGCAATATATAAAATAAATAAAACAAGAATAAATATAAAGCATGCAATCATATTATTGTATGTCAACATTCTTTCTTGTTTTATTGATTTTAAATTATTATTGGATCATATTGTACATCACTTTGGTCAACATTGGTTGTTTTAAAATTGTGTTGTATAAATTAATTGACTTGATTTGGTATCTAAAAAAAAAAAAACGATATCTCCAAATAATGACTTAATATCAAAAAAGTATGAGAAACCACTGGTGTATGAATGTGTGTGTGTGTGCAGGGGTGAATGTGACGCAGTGATGTTATTATATAGTTCTGTGGCTGCAACACGTCAAGCAGCCTGTGGGAATAGCGCAATATAATATGCAGTTCATTTAGCATTTATTATAATTACTTAGATCTGATGAATATGGTAATTTTGTAGCTTTCTCCCTATGATCTGGAGGCTACGTTTGATATAGATTTTGCCACCTAACATGTTCAAAACAGATCTACATTGAAGATTAGCGTACAGTGTTATTTCAACCTACAGCCATCCCAAACCTCAGATTACATGACATTTATAAGAGTTTTTATGAATGCATATCAAGATTTACTTTAATATCCCATCTTCTGTTCTTTTATTTTAATTATGTAATTTTATTATCTCAGCATAAATGTGAAATTTGCTAACTTTTTGTTTGTTTGTGTTTGTAAAAATGTTGTTGAGTTAGTTATGAAGTTGGGATCTTGACATAAGAATCAAGCAGACGTTTTTACGCTTACATAAGAAAAAAGAAATCAATGGGAAATAGTACAGCTTCATGACATTGTAGTATAAGAAAATAAGTTATGTCTTCATAGATACATTGTCAGTGTGATTTCAGTGTGATGTCGGCAAATTTTAAAAGTATTGTATAATTACCTAATGATGGCACTCAAAAACTAAAATTCCTGTTTTACACAAACTGCAGTCCATGATATGCAACTTGCAGGAGTTGCAAAATATGCCTTGCGAAACTGTATATGTAATTAAGGGCAATCAATACACTGGGGGGGTTTTTTCTCTTGGGAATATAAACGTATTATCCTGATTCAGGCCTATATCTTAAAGAGTTATTTCCTGAAGTTGTTTCATGTTCACAAATATTAATTGAAATGTATAAGATCACAGGAATAAAATGTGAATTCTGTGATTCACCTCAAAATAACTTTCAGAAGAATACTACACTTTATATTTGAGCCATGCGGTTTGGATTCCCCATAGCAAATTATACCTGCCAACTGCTTCACATGTCTGCAGAGTAAAGGATGAGTTGGCCTTGGGTAAAATATAGAAAATAGAATACCGTATGGTGGAAGGTTCATTAGCAAGATAGTGGTGTGTCATGCCACAGGAAGCAGGAGGGTGGCAATGGAAGTCTGAATCCCCTAAGAGAGGGGCTGTTTAGTCTTTCGCCCATATACAGGTTGGATTTCTGATTTGTTTGTCAATGTTTTTAACAAGCATGTTGTAGCCTAGGCTTTGTGCTGACTCAGATAGCCCCCCCCCGCACCTAATATTTACGATGCTCAGTCTATTGTTCTGCCATTGTTCTGCTTTGTTTCCAAAATATCTTTGTATTTAGCCGTGATTTATTTTGGCCATAAACAAGCAAATGGCATTGCAAATGCAGTGTTACTATATAAACACATTGTCTTGGCAAACACCTTCTTGGCTCTGTTATGGAAAAGGTTGTTGCTTGCCTCACTGCTGCTGAGTCCAGCCTCGGGCCCTGTTGTCCTCTAGAGATCCGCAGAGCACCACTTCAAAGACAGATCCCCTTTGCTCCATACCGTACATTCTGCTCCCTTCTCTCCCCTTCCGTGATAAACACAAGAACTTAAGGAATTAATTAGTCACTGGATCAAAGATGGGTTTGGGGGGGATACAGCTCCCCTAAAACACAACTCAGAAGTGCTCGGTTAGATGTTGATCTAGTTTTCAATAGTAGTAATAGTCCTTTGGCGTACAGTGTAAAGAGTAGTTCAATATATAAGTCATAAATGCCATAAGGAAGTCAAGAGTGGCAGAATGACAGGCTCCTGAGCCTTGTGTGGTTCTTCTGTGTAATCCATATTGCAGGTCTGATCCTCACATTGAGCTGTATTGCAAATATTTTCAGGGGGAGGTTGGGCTTCAACCACATGGCCAGAAACTAACAAAACATACTGCTCAAATAACCTATAGTAATCTTACAAGTAACCCGTTATCCCATTGATGTGTTTAATGGCAGGCGTTTTGTTCATATTTCATTTTTATCAGTGTTTAAGAGTATAGCCCATAGGTGTCCAAACAAACCTGCGGGGTAATTGTGCACTAGCCCGCATTTTCACAGCCCCAATGTATTCTAAGTAATGTCATTACTGCCAGGTAACAAATCATAGTTTGTACAACACATGCTGATTAGGCCGGGCTACACTGGCATTACTCCACGTGTCGATAAAGCCAGTTGATTCATGGCTGCTAATATGAGAGGTAAGCCTTCCAAAACATACCCTGGATGGATTGCATTGGAAATCTATATCTGCACGTTTGGCCATAAATGAGGGTCTTTCTCATCTTTTAATGCTATCCCCAGATAGGTAGGATTGGTTGTTATTGACAACAGAACAGGCAACATTTCAGTGCTTATAGATTTGCTCTGAGGGGGTATTTCACAAAACGGGATTACTCATCTTAGTCAGATAACTGAAACAACAGCATTGTTTGAATAATTGGCCTGTTTGGACATTTTTATTGGTTTACCCTGAATGAGTAGTTTCAGAAGATAGTTAAAAACTACCCTACCTATAAACTAAAGTTTTAAGAGTATTTGCTTTTTCTTTTAACAATTGATGCAATCCATCTCAATATTTTATTATAAACACTGTCTCCATTTCTTCAGATTGTTGCAATGTATTGCACAATGCGGTCTGATGTATTACACACATTGTCTGTTGATTAAACTCAGTCAATGTTGCCTTTGTTGTCAGGACGGAATACTTCTCATCCTCTCAAATCCTCATTGACAGAGGTGGGGAAACACCAAGGCTTACAAATGGTAATTTGGCGATGAGGCAGTAATGGCTATAGGTGATATTTCGAAATGCACTCACACACAAACGCACAAACACACACACACGCTCACACACACATTAGAGAGGACATTGGCCAGGCAGCCAGCAACAGCTGTTTCTTACTCTTCCATAGGCTAGCCAAAGTGGACCTCACCTCATTAGTCTCCTTCTATAACACCATCCTACTTGCCTTCTCCTATTCTCCTCTCTCTCTCTCTCTCTCTCTCTCTCTCTCTCTCTCTCTCTCTCTCTCTCTCTCTCTCTCTCTCTCTCTCTCTCTCCCACACACACATACATCAACATCCCAGCCTCCCACAGTGTGCAGAGTGTGTGCAGCAGGGAAATCAGAGTAGCGGCCCTCTTTCCATCTCACTGTGTGCTGATAAAAGCACCGCTAAACATTCGGAATCTACATCCAGCTGAGGGCAACGACAGGTGAGCGCATAGCGGCACAATTATCACTGCTAGTATGGCACTTATGCTGTACGTGTAAACACATATACGCATTACGCAGATGCACATACTGTACATGGATGCGGGCGTAAATAAGTACATACAGTGAACAGCATTGTGCACATTCATATGAATATCATATTCAACTTTTAATTTTCACAAGCCGCCCATACATCAGAGAGCGTGTCTCATTATTATGATAGTTAAGTTATAATTCCTCTTTTATTTTAATTTTATTCTTCTTTAGTGGGTTAAACATTAGTTTCATACACCAGTGTTTCCCGACCCACTGTCCTGTATGTATTAGATCAGTGGGATCTAACTCTTGGGAGAGCTAACTGTCCTGCTTAGATGCCTCAACACACCTGACTCAAATGAATGTGTTGTTATTAATCTCTGCAGAAGCCTGATAACAACCCATTCATTTGAATCAGGTGTGTTGGAGCAGGGAGACATATAAAACATGCAGGACGGCGGGTTCATGCAGGACCAGGGTTGGGATAATCATATATAATTGCCACAAAACTTCCCCCCTTTATACACACACAATGCTGTGTATATGCAGAAGCAACATAAAAGTTGTTCTCTATTGCCCTAATAGCCTAGTAAAATAATAATGCATTGCTGATGGAATTGAACATCTAATCGAATTGTAACCTCATTTGGAACCTTGGCAAACTTTGGCAAAATGAACCAAAACAAATGTTGAAATATTTGTATTAGTACGCTGAACGACTCAGCGCATACAGACACGCACACACGTTCACCGATGTGACGTCATCAGCGACTGATCTCCAAGCTGCCCAATTAAAGTTCAAGAGCCCTAACTGGAGAAAAGACGAGAGGAGGTGGGAGGAAGAGAAACAGCGCAGATCAAACCCTCCCGGCAGGAGAGAAAGTGAAGGAGACGAGTGTGTCTGCGCTGTGCACAGCATTATGTGTGAGAGAGAGAGAGAGAGAGAGAGAGAGAGAGAGAGAGAGAGAGAGAGAGAGAGAGAGAGCGGCAACAAGAGTGATATGTTACAATATTATTTCAGATAGAGAACAGTGTGTCTGTGTGTCTTTTCATGCGTGCGTGGGTCATGACAATAGACAATGTCATGAAGATGTAAGTAATTGTGCTTTTCATTTGATTAAGAAGGAACTTAAATACCAAGATATGTCGGTTGTATTTTTTTTAAACTAAAATACCATTACATATAATTGGGCAACAATCATTCAAACAAGTCATTAATATGACACTTTTAAAAGCCACTCATAAAAATACAATAACTCACATGAATGCAGTTTTATACAGAACCGTTCTTTACATTAAGGAAGCACAGAGACATTTCTGGGAACATTGCCAGCTGGTGACACAAATCTAGGGAATTGACCACAAAAATGGCTACATTGTGGTTACCCTCAAGTGACTGGTGTACATGTGCTGTATATGGACTGACGTAGGGTCTCATTGACACCACTTTTTATCCAAGTCTGCCATCTATTGGATGAAACCAGCATTTATTTGTCCATGAAGCTGATGTCTTGTGACACTTATTGCTGTGTACTTTGTATGTATATAATTTAACTGTTATTTATTAATATTCTCATTGTAAATGTTGTGTTGTGTTGCCAAACATGTATTTTTACTTGTCTCCAAGTGAATGCTGAATACAGAAGTTTTTTTAACATATTCACTATGGAAGGAGTTTTGCTATAACTTCTTTATTGTATGCGCTGTTTACGTGTGGATGAAAGGCCAAATCTCATAGTAATACCTACATATAAAAGAAAATGCTGTGTACATGTGGACTAGGCATTTAATGCAGGGTTAGTCATTCTTCTTTATAAGTGTTGTGATTAATTAACAAAAAGGTTTCTTCATGCTCATTTTATGCTGAACAATGTCTGAAAATCTTTGCCATTCTGCAATACATGTTATTCCATAGGTTCTATAACTCCAAAGGCTGTTCAGAAGGTTCATTAACTTAATGTAATGCGTTTCTGAATGAGTGTACTGTCCTAATTAAAATGATAATTTGCAGTTGATAAAAAATAAAAACTTTTGTGGATAATGAGATGAAGATATATTCACATAAAAACGGTCTACCCATTAGCAGAGATGATATCAATGTGTATGTAGGTGATAATATATTCTCTGTGTGTGTGTGTGTGTGTGTGTGTGTGTACGTGAGTATGTACATTAGATTGTGCACACATCTACTGGAATTAGATTTGAACAGAATATATTGCATATTAATTAGTAACACTGGACTAATAAGAACTCTGATTAGCACATGCCTTAGTGGGTAATTAGCAGGCAAGGAAACAGGCAGACGTGATTATCTCACATCATATACGATAATGACGAACCTCCCCACTGTCAGGAATCTTTTTTTATTATAATGTATGGAACAGTTTATTGTTATTGTTCTTCTTGTCTGTTTAACCTTTATTCAATCAAGTCTCGTTAAAATGTGCAGTCACATTTGCAAGAGAGATATAATGACGCATACGGTAATGAATGTGACCTCCACAAAGCTTGTTGGACATTTGGAGCCTTTTGTGACAACCCTGCCTGTTTACTTTAATTACTTAATAACGCACGCCCGGGCATTGTGCATTTTCAGCACACTGGCCATCCAACCCTCCTGGCACCATATACTCTGGTTTTGTCTGGTTGTATTATTTGTTTGGTTGACATGCATGCTTTTCATTAGATTCACATACAGACTTTCACATCTCATTCTATGCTTTATTCCATAGGTTATGTTGGAGTATTGCGTCATGTTATGTTACAGTCTTTGATTGAGGCTGTAACATGGGTCTTGTCCGTGTGTGTGTGTGTGTGTGTGTGTGAAGGTAGAACATAGAAAAATAGTGATTGTGATCTCTGTTGCTCTCTCTCTCTCTCTCTCTCTCTCTCTCTCTCTCTCTCTCATTCATACATACATACATATGCACGCTTGTATGAGGCTAGGTAATTTTCATGAACCTGATAAGGTAGAACACTTCTTACATTACACAGAGATCTGGAGCAATCTGCACAGGCACGACTGCTCTCTGTGCTAGAATATTCCTGTCAAGGATCCAAATGAAAAACGAGGGGCCTTTATCTCACCATGGGACCCAGACTTATTAAAGGGTGATGAAATGGGAAGTAGCTGCTCTGTATCTATATTCTGAGAGCTGCAATAGGTGTGGAGAGATAAAGCGAATGTTATCATCTGCCTTTGGCTATACCGAAAGACACATGTTCTACTTTTTGCAGGTGCTTTACAGTCCGGTGTTTAGCACATTATTTGATGATGCAACAAGTTTTTTCACACACGCATACTCAACAACAAAAATACGTGGATGCAAAGCGCCGAAGCTATTATTGCTTTTTTTTTGCTAGCTGAATTGCTTTTAACATTCATTGCCTGTTTTTAAGCAAAAGCCTACTGCTTGAAACCGTTAACATTCAAGCATACTTGAATCCTTGATCGGGCCTGAGATACTGTGTAGACTGTAGAGCATGGTGGTCACACTTAGCTGACAGCTATTACAGTAAGTTTGCACCTCCCTAGGTCACATCAAGGAAAATGACACGGCTCATATCTTACGATTTTGTTTCGATTGCTTAGACACAATTCCAGGAACAAGTCATCATTTCTCAAATCTTCACACATCATTTTGATAACACACAGCAGTGCAAACCTGTAATATCTGTATCTGATTTTACCTTTACCATCAGACAACACACACAGTCTGTCAATAACAAAGACTGAAAAGATTAATTCAAAACCAAAATGTTTAGAATGGAGGAAGTTGTCATGTAGTCTGTGTGTTATTGACAGCTTGTGTGTGTTGTCTGAGGGCAAAGTTAAAATCATACCCATAGGTTATACCGTTGTGTGAGTTGTTACAAATTTTGTGTGATTTGAGAAATTGTGTGTTGTTCCAGGAATTGTGTCTAAGCAATTGAGAAAATATAATATTTGTAGAAAATGTAATATTATAAATGTACTGACGGTGTTGTCATTTATTCACCACTTGAGGGCGACAGAGCACACAATTTGGAATTGCTAACCTCATATTTTGAGACTGCAATGTGATTAATATAAATAAAATAAAAAATTGACTTGATAATCTTATTTATGTTTAGCTTTCACATTTAATAAATTATGATTAAGATATTTTGACAAAATGTTTCTAAATGAGTGAATATGATTTCAACTGACATAAAACATGGCTCTGCTGATATTTGTGAAGTGTATACAAATAAATATTTATGTGTATATCTTTATTATTTTTAAAATGTTTGCTTGTTATTGCATGCAGTATCTTTACAGCATTTTCAATTTCAAGCAAAATATACACGTATTACTTCTTTCTTGTAGAAGTGTTAGGAGTCATTTTTATATATATTTAAGTTAAACATAATTAAATGGCGGTGTCGGGTCCTCTGTTCCTTAGTTAAACAGAATTTGCATTTCAAAAGTACCACAGTACTGTCCCACAAGGTGTAATGTTTCAATATGCTGGCAGTATCACTTTTATCACTTTTTATCACAAGTTCTTTGGGAATTGAATGATGAGTGGAGGCAAAACATAACTGCTCAGATATTGTGCAATTGTACACTACATAGTAAATACCGTGCTATGCGGAAAATAAGTAAAATACCTTTACCTGAAATACATTATATACATAGACTATATCTGCTGGCATCATACATAGACTATATATGATGGCAGCTACAGCAGTAGTATTACCCTGTGTTGTGGCAATTTGTTAATATGCAGCAGCGTATCATCTTTACATTGATAACAACCAATATAAATAGATAAAGTAGGGAATGTTGCAATACCTTCATTTCAAATACAGTTGCACTTGGTTGACTGAAGGGGTGTTTTCTGTCGGTATCCACTAGGCTCAAGGATGTGTGTGTACAGTAATGTCTCCAGCCTACAATAACGTCTTAACTTCCGGCATATAGGGAACAGAAGAGTGACCCTTTATAGGCTGTGTCCCCCCCAACAACATTGAGCAAAGCCACGTGCCAGATTGTAGCACGCCATGAGTGGTGATTTATGCATGCGGTCATTCTTCTATATTATTCAGTTCTCTCAGGTGGCACCACCTCCATCAGCAGCTGGAGATGCATTGTGATGGGAGCTAAGCGAAGGACAGAACAACAGAGGTCAAAGGTCACATTATTGAAAACCTTTGTGACGTCTGTCCATTACAAGGCTAAAAACCATTTCAGTTAAATTCTAACTGAAACCGCCCAATATTTATTTTGAAATTGTTACAAATATTTTTGAAAGATGGCCTAAATCCTCTTGTATTTAAAGTACGGCAACTTATTTAATAATCACAACTGGACTTAAATCTAATGTCACTGCCCTGGTTAAACATATTCATTCACTTACCCATGAGTTTATGAGCCAAGCGAGACTTGCGGTAGACAAACGGGTAGTAGAGAAGGAGTCCACCGAAGATGAAGATAGCGCAGTAGAGATACTCAAATTCAGGCTTATCAATGATGGGAGCAAGTACCAAGTAGACAGAAACGATCACCATCAAGCCTGCCAGTACTATAGGTATCTGTTGATGAACACAAAACATAGGCATTTGTATAGCTCATTGTCCACTTTATTGCAAGTACCTTCATTGTGCCCCTACTCTAACATGGTGTAACCAAAATAAGGTCTGGACAAGCTCAATTTTGAAGTGCTTGAAGTCATTGCCATATACTGTGAGCAGATCTCTGGTTAGACTATTGGACAGCCTTTAACTAATCGGCATTGCTACAACTGTTTGTATCGCTTCATCTCCTGTAGCTCTATCACCATTTCGAAATGATGATTGGTTTGCCATCTAGGTGGCTGTGCAAATGTTAAAGTGACCAGTGTGTCCAGACTAATATAAGTGAAAATTTAGCTGAGAGCAATAGTTTGGCAAAACAAGGCCACCTATACTGTAGCATGAAGTATATACCCTGACAGAATTGACTTTTAATTTCCTACACTCAAAATGCTCAAGATTGAGAAGAACAAATATATATATATTGTACATACATACATACATATCAGAGCCATTGCTTTTATATATACGTACAGTTTATACTGAATATTGTGTTTATTCCAAATCTAAAATAGTCTTTGAACACTGTTTCATTATGGCTTACCTTGACTGGTCGATGGAGGTCTTTCCTGGTAAAACGCATTACAATAAGAGCCAGAGCTGTCAGTCCATAAAATGCCCACTGTGCAAAGCTGAAGTAGTTAATGAGGGTGTTTATGTCGGCAGGGATAATGTAGAATATAGACAGAAGTCCCTGGAAGACAGAATGTGAAGAAGGAACTGAGAAAAACCTAAAATGATGAACCTCATTAAAATGTTGTTTCTCATCATTTATAATTTTGCACAGAACAAAACATGGTGACGACATTCGTATTGAGAAAACATGTAATTCAATGGACAACTGTTTCACAACTAGCTAGTTTACTAGGCTATATCAACTGTTTTACAAACTGTTTTACAACTGTTTAACAACAAGAAGCCATAAAAAACATTCTTAGAATATTGCCATATTGTTGGTACTTGTGCCTCTAGCAAATATTTCCTGGTATTTTATGGTGTATATTATATAATGTATGTTGTTAATGTATAACAATTAACCCTGACGACATGCGGCCTTCAGTAACTTAACAAAAACATTGGTGCGACAACTGGTGTAGGATCTCTTCTACTATTGACACATGTACTGCTTTGTAAGTCGCTTTGGAAAATGAAGTGTCTGCTAAATGCTGTAAAATCAATAAAAAGTAATAAGAACATATAAGATTATATCGGTTGCCCACTACTGAGTGGTAGGTTTCTTCATCTTAAAGCTGTTGGTGAGGTTGAAACACTATTAACCTATACTTTGTCTGAATATATCTCTTATGTGGTTCGTGGACAGCTTCTTTCCACTAGTCATCAGGCTTTTGAATAGCTTCTGTAGCTCACATGCTGTGCATTCATTGCTGCTGCTATGTAATACTCGATGGAAAAACACTGAAACTTGAACGTGGGCAAATAAGAAAAATCTGGTCAAGTGGATCCAACATTAATACCCAAGGTCATACTGTAATACGGGAATTTGTTTAGAACATTAATATTATGAAAGTAAAGTGCAACATAAGACATAAGACGCTGATTTGAAGGACTTACATTCAACATGAGCGCAGGTGAAGGAGTATAGTACTTCAAACTTATATAGGAGAGGAGTTTCACCATGTGGCCCTCCCTACCAGCGACATAGGTCAGTCTGTAAGGAGAGACACACAACATAGATTATTAACTGGCTAGATGTACAGTGCATTAGATATACAGTGTATTAGAAATACAGTGTATTAGATATACAGTGCATTAGATATACAGTGTATTAGATATACAGTGCATTAGATATACAGTGCATTAGATATACAGTGCATTTTAACATGTACCAAGATTTGATTTCTATAGTAAACAAAAAATATAAAAATGCATTGAAATACTGTAACTTTTAACAAAACATAAACATAAAAGATAATATAAGATATAAGATGAATTTGAATTTAGTCTGAGAACTGCCTATATTGAATTAGAACATAGATAAATATAGAGACACTTATGGTTTGAATAACTAAATGAATAACCTTGAAACGTACACATTTCATTAATGCTTATTGCAGGTGTTGTTTTCATAACCTTACCTTCCAGCAGTGAAGCAGCTGCCATTAGCAGAGCCAAACGTGGAGAAAACCACAAACAGAGGAACAACCCAGGACAGGGGATAGAAGACCTTGTCTCCAAAAGTCTATGGGGCATAAACAAACCCTTCAGAAAACACAGGATGTGTTGACAAAGCAAAAAAACAAAATAAAGAAAAGCACTAAATGATTAAAACAATAAAAATGTGATACATAAGTCAAAATGTAACCTTAGCAATTTTAGGGAGGGGTAGAGAACAGTGTGAGCTGAGGAACACTTTATATGAGAAGAAACATGTGCTAGACACTGTAGTTTAGGAGGGGCATGCGTAACCCTGGTGACAGCCATAATGAAGATTCCAGATAAATGTTCAAAGTGTGTCTCTTTATGTTCTATGATCTACAGTGTGTCATGTGATAGGTGATCTGTCATGTGTCATAATCAATGTTGGGCAGTAACTAGTTACTGCAATATCATTACTTTTTCCAGTAACTAGTAGTGTAACTAATTACTATTTCCCAAACGGTAATCCAATACAATTACTAATCCAAGTAATGCTGCATTATTACGTTACAAGAATGAGATTTCTGGTCCTAGCAAATATAGCGTAGGCTAATTGAACCAACCTGTCAATCATCTGGTTTGAGAGGCTGCAATGTTTTCACTTTGGCTGATTGTTGACTC
>JAODOY010026687.1:0-47383 GCA_025399855.1 Forbesichthys papilliferus | reverse complement strand
CCCTTGTTCCCTGTTCTGCCAGTTGCCAGATCGTTTGTCTTGTACTCTCGTTCCAGCGTTTGCCTCCCTGTGTTTCCCGTCCTAGTGTAGTCTACTCCCGGTCTCCATTCTTCTGCTTGTCTTGGATTACGAACTTGCTGCCCCTTGGTACTTCAGCCTTCTGCTTCTCGGTGACAACTCTGCCTGTTTTGGATTACGAGCCTGCCTGACATTTATACATATAATAAACTGTTGTTGAACGCTATTGCCCTGACTCCATGTCCACACTTGGGTCCTTGTATTTGCCGTTGTGACAGGTAGCTTGATCACAGACCAACACCTCCTCCCACTGCTCCTCCTCCTCCCCCTCCTCCTCCCTCCCCCTCCCCCTTCACCTCCCAGGCGCTCCGCTGCAGAGCTCCATCCTGCTGCTGGGCTCGATTGGCCATGAAAACACACCAGCGTGCCATGACCTCTGGTCGCTATTGTATCCGCCGCGCACAGCACATCTCTCTGTTGTCCTGTTTTTCATCCCTTATCCATCTTTCACTGCCAAACAATACCCCCCCACCCCCCCCCCCCCCACACACACACACACACACACAGAGCACCCACATTATCTATGCCACAGCAAAAAGGACTGCCGTGTTGTATGAAGTTATTGTAGAAAATAAAAGATAGAAGAGAAAAGATTGCTAAAAATGGATCAAACGGTCAGGTGAGACTAGTTAACGAGTGTGTGAGACACAGATGAAAGGGTTACTGGTGTGGAGATTGTGCTTGCCGCTGCACATGAGCTGAATATAAACCATATGCCACTGCCTGTTCGTCCTGTGAACACCTTTTGCTCTCTGCCCTGGTCTATTTGGGCTAGCGTAGAGGCTTGCAGGTAATGGAAACGGGAAAAGAACCTCAACCATGGGTTTGGGGTTCACTACTAGCTACAGTATAGCATTAGCATAAAATCACTCTCCCTTTCCATTAACACTAGACTCAATAAAACTATGTTCTTTAAAAAAAAAAAAAAATCCCCCAGCCTTTGACCTTTCCTAAACTTATTATGTTGCACTCCCTGTTAAGCATAGTAAAATACATCTAGATGTATAACACTTGCATATACACCTATAACCAATGACCAATGTAAAATGTTACAATATTTATAGATACATTTTCGCTAAGATGTTTATTTTTGCATGGTTTCTGAAGACATTCCAAGATGCTAGCAATGCCATTCATTAGTATGTGACAACTATTTCATTCCTAACAGCTTACAATGAGATGCTCACAGATTCAGCTGGCCCCACACCACACATTTGTGAAAAACAGTCCGCATATGTGTGATGTTGCAGCACATCCGAGAATACAGTGGCTTGGATCTGGTTTTGTAAGAAGAAATATTTTGTCAGACAAAACAATAAAAATAATAATAATTTAATGCCTTAATTGAAGATATCTAATCTTACATTTTTCATCTTACTAAATTTTTTGCACAATTCCAGGAAATAATTGCTAGAAGCCTACAACGTGCCAATATTCTAAGAGCTTAACAAAGAGTAAAGAGATCAGTAGCTGGGGTACCAAAGTAGCCTGGTGTAACCAGACCATACTCACACAGTGAATATGGTCTGGCCACAGTCCATTGGGAAGTGTTTGCAGTCCTTTCCTCCTACTGGACGTAGACCTCCCGTTCATCTTGAAGCCATTGGCCAGCGCTGAACCAATCGGCATTGTGACAATTGTTTTTATCGCATCATCTAGCTCTACCACCATTTTTAAATTGTCTTCAACATCATCTCACTACCGCAGCTCTTGTGCACTTGTAGCGAGCAAGTTCTCTTCACTGCCTTGTAGGCATAAATAAATGACTCTGAGTACACGATGTTGAAATGGATAAATAAATAACTGATTGGGTGAAACTGTATGCTTGACTTTTTAATTAAGGCCTATGTATACTACTAAATGCACGTAACCCAAATGCAAACTGTGATTGGGTTGTTACTATTGTAAGTATACTTACAAAGTATAGAAAATAGTTTTTTGCTATTATAATATTGTAAGTATTGTATAAAGCACCTATAAATCAACATGCGTTATGATTATTAGTGCTCTTAATAGGGATGGCACCGATACGATACTGAGATCAGAAATCGGTCCGATACTGACTTCAATAGCTGGATCGGTATCGGTGACGATTGGACAGTTGAAACTGATCCATGGGACTGATCCAATTCAATTAATTTACATGCGTAAGTCTACTGTCAAGCATCAGCCATGTCTAACCTACCCAGGCCACACTATCAGCAGCAGGTCTCTAAAATGCACCTAAGTCCTAAAATAGAGATTGGTTGTCATTTACTTTGCAACTTAACTTAAAACATAATTTTACACTGATATTGGATCGGTACTTGGTATAGGCCAATACCTAGTGCCGGTATCTGTATCAGGACTGATCAAACTCCTGCTATCCGTAGTTCTTAATGATACTTAATTAGAAAACAAGGGGACTAATTAAATAAAAATTAAACCAATTACACCAATTAAATAACAATAAACAAATATGGTATGACTAAATTAATTGCAAAGCAGAGAGGCAGTACCCGTTCTATGACCTGATTGAAAGATGTAAATGGTTAAACCCTTCCTGGTTGCGTTCTCATGCGTAAACCCCGTATTACGTTTTGTGTCGGTAAACTATTCTGCACAGCCACTGTACAATGGATGTATTATACGAATGTACAAAGTCTGGCCAAATAAACTGTGATGTGCGCAAATGAGTGACTGGGAGTTAGTACCGGCGACAGATCTCTGTTAGCTAATGCGTGCGCCTGCAGGCAGAGGGGATGTGAAGAAGTGTCTAAGGTAACCAATACTCTGCTAATGTAAGGTAGCCAGGGCACATGTAAACACCAGACCCGATTAGGTGACATCCCATGTAAACAGGTAACCTGAAACCGTCAATAGGAAAGATTAAATTCAGAAAGACAAAAAAGTGTCCATGTAAACCCAGCTATTGAGACCTTAATATAATGACAATACATTATGTTGTAAGCACACTGATTGACACATGATGCTGTTTCTAGGTACAGTGTACAGGTGCTGCTCATGCTGAAACCTGGTAGCCTGTCTCTGCCTGACTATTGCTCTAGGGTTAAATTATTATAGAATATAGTCTGGAAAGCTTATTAGCGTTTGCATTGGCAGAGCCACTCCGGATGACGGACCAATCAGTGACCGGTGTGGGTCGCTAAGTGCAATGATGAATTCAAGCTTTTGTTTCAAAATGGTTACAGAGCTAGATGAGGCGATACCCACGGCTGTAGCAACGCCGATCGTTAAATAGTCTATGCTTGTTAGAAAGCAGACTGTAAACAATCACCAGTGAAGTGTGCTCTGGACCCTATTCACAGAGTGAATTTTGTTCTGGTTACACCAGCCTAGAAATATATTTATTCACCAATAATAATGAAGGTGTGAATTGACATCTCCGGGAAATGTCAATCAAGTGGCATTGGCACACGCCCAGGCAGTACAGTACTTGAGTGGAAGAATAATCGGGCAATCTCAAAACACCTGTGTGACTTTTAACATTTAAAATCAATCCCTCAAACAATCCCCCCACACCAGCCATCAAAGGGCAATGCTGGCCAATTCATCAGCGCGGCGTATAAATCTTCTCGCTTCCCTGAAAATTCCTGTGATTGCTGTTAACTCTTCTGAATATGACAGGGGTCCTAACACACTGCTGAACGGGGGATTAGCAAGGTTTGGCTCAGCCAGGTATTATAAGAGAAGCCAGAAGGCTTCAGTCTCCTTGGAGCTAAATAGTGTTGGATGATTAGACCTATTCATGCTCTGAATGGACCTTGGGGAAGATTATGACTGTTATGGAGATAATTGCGTTAACTTGTATTTGAGGGAGGCTATGAGCAAGGCTCTGGGGAGGACGAGTGTGTCCCAAGCAGACATTCTGAGCATAGAGAGGTGGAAGCTGGTAATATATCAGTCACTTAGGCGCTGAAAGGGAGTGTCTGTTTCTTTCTTCCTTCCGTTTCCAACCTACATACAAGGTAATGTCTCAGTTAGTACTCTGTTGCCCTGGCTCTCTCTATAGTACTACTTCTTAGGCACACGTGCATGCACATACACAAACACAGGCGCTGGCCCTGGCATTCGCAGACATAAAAAGCCCATTCCATCCCATTTAGCCATGGTGGAGGAGAGCAGAGGTTATGTTTTGTTTTGGATGATGTGAGGCTGGGTTCAGACGCTGTCTCCCAGGCCTGGAGGCTGTACTCTGCTGTGCAGGAGACTGGCTGGCCGGATTTATTGGCAGCTGGCTGAGAAGAAGGGTGACAGCCTATTTGAAGTGTGATGTGTCGGTAACGGGGGTGTGTGTTCACACCGTTTCTGCAGCAGGATGAGGATTCATTGCTGACAGATGATAAAGTGTCAGCAAAACCTCTCCAGTGCCTCTCCACCTCCACTTTGGTGGGGTTGGTTTCTGTCAGAAGATAAATATTTTCTCTCTCCACATTTCTTTTTTTTTTACTAGACATTGTCTAGTATGCCAATTACAAATGAGACACCATTTCCATTGGTATCTCTGGCGGTGAGCGTTAATATGAGACTACAAAAATGGCAGAGCATCTGGCGCCAGCTATCTCCAGTGGCTCATGTACTCGAATCAAACGGCTCTATGATGCTAACAAATAAAAGCACACGGATGTGGCTACATGCAGAGCAATGCAACAAAAGCTGAAAGCCAAAGCTTGACCTTGCAGCAGTAGCAATACATCCTGAAATATAATGAGGCAACATGAGAGCCCCGGGCTGCCTTCAAGACGGATACATCTAAAACAATATATTGTGGATGTTATGTGTGTGTGTGTGTGTGTGTGTGGACAATACCCCTAAATCCCTCTGTAATTGCCCCGTTTCCTCTTCGATAAAGCACCCAGCTTTGCGGCCCTCTCATGCTAGCTTCCTCCCCTTCCACCTTATATGGGGGCTAGAGTGCGTTAGAAGTTAATGGAAGCTATTAAGCATTTTAATAAGCTCAGCAAGTCCCGGAGAAGGAAGTCAAATAAATCCTTTTGTGCGGGGGCCGCGCTGAGTCCCCTTTAATATCTCTCCCTTTGAATGTCAGCAGACTCTGTTATGCTCCCTGCCTCTCCTCGTTCCTTCTCCTCCTCCTATGCCTCCTCTTCCCTCTTTCTATTAATTGCGTTTCATTAATGAACATCAGGATTTCATTATCATACAGAGGGTCCACGGAGGGCCTGCCTCCGCCTCTGCTTTGCTAATGGTAAATAGGCTCCGGAATGTCTTTCAGCGAGGCAGACGCTAAACACAACAGCCCCTCTTAATAATGCTGTAATCCACGTAGCTCTGCATGGGCGGAAATCTCATTAGAAAAACACTGAGGAGGAAAAATAATACGAGATGGAAAAGTCTCAAGGTGATAGAACCAATGTTCTGTGATTCCATTAAAAGAGCATTAGGAGGAGGAGAATGAGAGGAGAGCGGAACGGGTTGAAAAGATAAAGAAGGCAGACGATAGGTAAGGTGTTATGCTTGAATGTTCCGGAACAGTGAGTCAAGATTTTCAGTGGACAGGCAGTAATGGTAAGGTAAAAAGGGGGGAAATGTGTAAAACTACATAAAAAAGGTGCATAGGAATAATTTGAGATTTGAAGTGAGAGGAGGGGAGAGCCATGGAACACATTTCACTAATGGTGTGAAATACGATTCAAACACAATGAGCTGCAACATGGCTTCCACCGAAGCAGAGAAGAACAGATAGGAAAGTTAGCAAACCAAACACAAACGTCAACGCGTAGATATTGCTTTCAAAAAGCTTTTAGAAGGATGGAAGTGTCTGTGAGCTAAAAAGTTTCCCCTTCAAGACAAAGGAGGCAGAAAGCACAAAATACCACAGGGACCTGAGAATCTTTGTAAAATATTCCTAAGAACAACACGAGAGTCAATTCAAATCCGATTCCTAAAACCTCAGCTAGTTAACTGTATCATATAGCATCGCTGGTACATGGAGAAACTTCACTTCATTTGTTTTGAATTGATTGATGTAATGGGTGCATGCTGCAATGTGATATAGAAAATGGCTGGGTAAACCTGGAAAAAGACTGCAATAACAAGCACACTGCCCTGCAGCAGCTAAAATGCTACACACCTATTATTACACCAGCACAACCCACCCCCCAGCCAATGACACAAGTCAATGTGTGCAGAATGTGCTATACTGTACGCTCAGTAACCATTCGGCCACTGACTATCTCCTCAAATCAATGAAAATGGTTTGTTTTGCCATCCTGCTCATGTTGCCCTGGAGCAATATACATTATGTATTTTCAGTAAATAATAAACCATTTCAGCCCATTCGACTCCAGATTAGGAAAAATATTTTAATGAGTAAATATTGGTATGTGATGCATATTTATGAACTAAGTGCTAAAAAGTCAAATAAACCACTCTGGTAACAACAGAATTTATAGTAATTTACTTTGCTATGAGAGCTAACCAAACATACTGTATCTAACTTCACAAATTGTATTAATCAGACATCAAACCATCTCTACCATAATGGTCCTATATTATATGCTGATTACCCCACACTGTTTGGAGAATAACCCCCCAATCTGTCCACTAAAGTGCAGAAAGTCCATTAAGAACCGATTCCAAAGACAGGCCATGCACTAATCAGGTGGTAATCAGCCCAATGTGACAGAGGTCTGTGACAGCAATACACAGATGAGAGAGGGTGAGAGATAGGCAAAGTAGCTTTACTAAAATTCCCCAGAGAAGGACTACACATGACCTCAATAGGCTACTCTCTCAAGAGGGGATTTTAAACAATAACTGGTTCCTACCAAGGCACTAAATGCTGGCTTTGGCAAAAAACATTTCTATTAGCAGAATAACATTACAGCTTTTAACTTACTCTTCATTTTGTCATTCTTTAACTTCTCTCCTTGACAATCGGTGGAGAGACACTCCATCAAATAAATGGAGCTCACTGAGAACTTAGCTCAATAATTAAGCTAGCTGAAAAAGACACATCTCATCAAACTGCCGCCCTGTGACCATAACAAACCATGTCTCTCTCTCTCTCTGCTATACTCTGTCGCACACGCTCCAAATATTACATGTCATTTGAAGTTAATAAACAATCACGTTAATTGATGAATACTCCACGAAGGACAGCGCAGATGCGAATGCAAGCTAAACACAGTGCAATGTATTGTGTCACCTGAAGCTCTCGTGTGATAAAACCTTCCTTCCTAAAGGTCATGCACTTGTTGTCCTCTGGGAAGAAAAAGCATTTTATAACAGTGGTGTAGAAGCAGACTTTCATTACAGATGGATGAGGACAGGAGATGGGTTGAGTGACCTGGTAGAGCCCTTCCTGTATCATGCTTCTCTCCTCTGGTCGTGTAAGCTAGCGAATAATTCATTACAACGCAGTTTAGCATCGTCCTATTTCACTAGCAGTCACATTCCTTAACTGGCTAGCTTCATTTGTGTCACTCGTATACCAGCATTAGCCTGGGGGTATATTCACCAACATTTGGATATTACTGATTGGTAATAGTTATGCAAAGACATCATTTATGCATTTTATTTTTGAGAAAATAACTTCTTTTCAATACGGCAGCCTACTGGTATATATATTTCGGGAAGAACAATTATCACTTGATGATTTAAATGTTATCTCCTGCTAAAGTTTATTTAGGAGAGCTGACTCTTCAGCTTCCTACCAGATGGTGGAGATGACACATGCACACATGCGCACGCGCACACACACACGCACAGGGAGACAGCTGAAAAACATAATCAACACAGAACACAAGGATCTGTTTACATTATGCTAATTCATTAATACCAAATGAGGGGGTCTGTAGCCAAAGAAATACCTAGCATTTCACTATGCCATTCTGTGTGATAGGCCTACTAGGCTGAGCAGAGCAGAATAGTTAGACACGTGAAGAGAAGACAGCAAAGAGCCTGACAGCCTAGTGCTGCATTCTGCACAAACACAATTACCGCATAGAGATGTGCTCAATTTGACGATCATCACGAAAAGAGACATTTCCTCTGCAAGCGTGTGTGAGTTACAGAGGGAGAGGGGGGAGAGAGATAGATAGAACGTGTGTGTGTGTATCAAGCAGGTGAGTTTTGGCGCTGCAACACTGTTGGCATGTCTCTAAATAGGCAACAATAAGTGACAATAACCACATAGAGGCGTGTCATATCGACAACCCCTCAAATTCCTCAGAAAAATGGTAAGTGCAATGTAAAAACTCTGGGACACTTAGCGGTGCAGCCCGTAGCTGTAGGACCAGAGGATCACACATTGCTATGTTCCTAACAGGTAAGAGTAATGGAGGTATGTGGGTGATACACGATAGAAATGCTCCAGGTCCAAGTGGAGTCATCTCTGCCTGAGTAAACTCCTCTCTCACTCATTTGCTTTGACCAATAAAGGCCCTATATCATCACATCACATATGGACCTTCTCTCCTTTCAAACTGCACATTTCGCTTGGATCCAGAAATACTGTCACACTTGCCTGGGGCCAAATCTGGCTTGTTTCACACAATTATATTTTCAGAGATGAATTGTCTATAGTTAGATTAAAAGTTAGATTAAAAGTTACATTGAACTGAAAATGTGTTCTCTTCTTTGGGAAGAACACTACACATTCACACACAACTGGAACAATGGCTTCACAATAGAGCGCGCAAATGCGCATTGCTGTCCATATGAGTGCCTTGGTCAGAATGGGAGGGCTGCCATTAATTTCCGCACTCTTTTGCATTTTGTGTTCTCACTAATATACATCAAACAGACACATGTAGCACACACAAATGCTAAGCTGAGCGTGTACTTCAGCCGTTCTTGTGAAGCCGGGTTCACAGGACATTACTGTATGCCCTGTGCATTTCATACAACACAATGCCTCTACAGTACACCTGCAGAGACACCCCGGTTGCCAGGGACACTTGGCTAAGCACTTGGCGATGGCGAGTATGTAAAGATTTAGCACGTCGCCCAGAGACCCCCCAGGAAAACAATGTAGGTGGGAGGAAGAGAGAGAAAAAGTTGAGTTGAACCACTGCTGAATGTTTTATAGTGAGCTTTAGCCTGGAGGGTAAGAAAGACTGACACTGGGTATTTATGTAGAGGGGAGAGAGGGTGGGAGAGAGCAAGGGGTGAGAGGGAAAGTGGAAGAAAACAGACCAACTTACTCTCTCTAGAGAGAATTTATATGCCATTCATCTCCCTATACAGTAGATATGCAGCAGTTTTGCTGTGTGCCTGCACTGTGTGAACTGTTTTGATGAGAACGGAGTAGAGAATCTGTTATCATCTACCCCCCACCAGAAAACATATGAATCTGTTGATGTCTATAAACATCCCCTATAGCACCACGCTTCCTTGCTTCTCGAGTGCAAAGGGGGGAAGGTGCATCAACCTTTTTATCACGTGTGTGTGTGATCTGCTTTCAGATATGCACATCGACAGATATAATCACGTACTGAGCTGTGTACGAATATCTGATTGGAGCAACTTAAATAATGCAGGCCATGAGGTGCATTAGGTTTGAATTAATTATGTTTACGAGTAGGCTTGTCTTATTTTGTTTCACTATGCTAACAAGGGCTAGATACAGGAACAATTAAGACGAATGTATGTATTCCCTCCTGAATGTTAGCATGCTAAATACATTTTCAGATAAAAATGTAATCTGCCAACTAACTCAATAGTGAATCAAACAAATCACTGATTGGAGTGCTGCTCACAAACTTCAGGGGCGAAGCTAATTTATGGTAAAACAATCAAAAACAGAGAACTTAACAAAGACCCCGGGATATAGTGTATATATATATAGTGAATTGAAAACACTGGTTGCAGGGACATCATGCTAGCTAATGCACACGCAAGTCTATAATTTAAATCAGGCCAAGTAGACTAACCACTGACCCACTGTATTCTGTATTCACTGTGTTAAATGTTACGTTACCGTGTGATTATATTAATTAATGACCTCAGTTATTTCACACACAGTCTAACAAACTACAGTTTTTTTTCATTATTTATTATTTCATTTGGCTTTGACAGTTTACACTACTTGTCTTGTTATTAATTATTTATTTCTGTTCAATCAACTAACAGAAGATCAAATAGAAATAAATATAGTTTTGAGCTTAAAATATATGACAAATACAGGTTCATGTCACACCTGCGCAGAAGGAGCTTGGGGTGGTTCTTGCTCTCCAGGTTGCGGTCGATGAGGTCTGACAGCAGGTGTTTCAGGACGTCGGTGGCGTACTCCAGACGTCCCTGTAGCGCTGTCATGATGAGCGAGGCCACGTTGCCACGGTCCCTCATGGAGAAAGAGCGCTGAGTCTCTAGTGTGCGAATGAAGGTAAGCAGGAACACCTTGTTGTTGATGAGCTGGCCGAACAGCTTCAGAGCCTTCTCTACGTTCAGCTGGCCGTTCCCTGACACCTGAACAGAGCATCCGGCACAACGTGTCACAGCAAATAAACATCAGGGAGCTTTTTAAATGCTGCATTCGGTAATGGCGTTTAACAGACTGCTGCTCTTAAAATTGTTTTTATGACCTTGTCCAAAAGAATAAAAGAAGGAATTTCACCACAAATTTCACATTTCATCTCACCTTCATATTAGGTGGCTGGGTGACAGAATACAAAGAGAATTGGATAGTGCCTTTAGAAAATGTTCAATAAGTGTATTTTGGATAAAGAATACCTACATTAATAAACCATTCAAAAGTCTAGCAAGGAATCTGTTAACTTCAAAATGTGGGGGCCCACCTTAGCGATGGTCTAACACTTAATTTCCTGCATTTTGATTAAATGTGATGCACCGGTTTGTGCCTTTTCTGCATGGGGGGAAGGCATAAATAACAAATACATTGTAATTACTATAGTCACAGTTCAAAGGCACTGTTACATAGACTTTACATTAGGCTTTTACAAAACAATTTCCAAATATGCTCTTTGCTTTGTCACAAATCTAACAAAGAAATAATTTATTACGGTCCATCATTACACAAGGCACAACAGTAGTGTGGCTGACTTTAGATTATAGTGTTGATTTGAGTAGAAAGATGAAAGTGAATGTCACGGCAACCAAGTTATTCTCTGAGTTATAAAGGATTTTATAACAGGAAATTACCCAGGTTATCTGAATAATGGGAAACATTATAGCCTAATACATAACCTACAATTCAGGGCTTTAGCAGAATACATCCCGGTTGCCCGCCCTGGAACTGGTAGGCTACACATCAAACAATGACTTCCCTTTTTTAAGTTAAATGGATTGGTCGCATAAGGTATTAATAGGCTTCTGGTGTTGGGTTAAATACTGCATGTACAGTCTACACAATCGGACATGTGCAGGGCTCTGCCACTCTCGGTGTGCTCTTGACAGTTCATAGGCAAAACGACCATGAAAGGAAATATATTAATGCCCCCCCCCCAAACTGTGATTTGCTCTGTATACAAGTGTACTGTGTGTTAAATTAATAAGTAACAAAGTAATTTACAAACTAACTGACTACTCCATATCATATGGCACATATCTAACTACTTATTCTATTCTATTCTAATTATTCCAACAAATTTAACGAAATTATGCATTGTATGAGACAAACTACCCACATGGCCATATTGAGAAACCTCCATCCCAACCATGCCTATAGTAAACCTGTTCTATTCCATACAAGACCTCCTGGATAAAGAGCCTGTTCTCTATCTCCTTATCTCCGATGGGCTCATCGTATGGACGCTACTCAGCATGTGTGTCATATAAAACCAAGCCATTTCCCAGCGGCGCGCTGCTCTCGCCCATAAAACAGTGGAAGCAAGGGTGTTAACCAGCAGCTTCATCCCCAGCAGAGACACCCACGTCGCTGCAACCTATTAGCCTTCCCACTGCAGATGACATATCCACACGCAGGAGACCGCCAGCCCTGATTCCCATGTGGAAGTCGGTGCGTGCCAGCCGAGCGTGTGTCTGTGTGTGTGTGTGTGTGACGCTGGTACACCGAGCCCGTCTGGCTCTCTGCTACCTCTGGAGGTCATGCCGCAGGTCATGCCGGGAGAGGAGCAGATGGGGGAGGACTGGGAGGTCAGGAGGGGATACACAGTGCATCGGTCTGTCTAGACCTCTGTCGGGCTGCAGCCCTGCATGTGCGATTCATTGCGCTCCTACCTCCAGCTCTCTGAGGACGGGGTGATCCTCGATGCCAGGGAACAGGACCCTCATGGCGTAGGTCCGGTAGTCCAGGTGAGGGATGCCGGCGCGGTCCAGATCGCTGGTGAGTTCGTTGATGTCCGTCTGCAGCTCGGCGAAGGCTGGGAGAGTGAATACAGGGATAAAATAAAAGAGCCAACAGAACAGCAAAAAATAAAACCCATCCATGAATGAATCCCCATGAGATCAGGGGGGAGAAAAAAACATATCTCTGTGATGTTTAGTGACAGTTTAAACCCTGAAGAGTATTCATGTCAAAAACACTCTATTTCACATTTCTGCCTTGGCTTAAATAAAACAACACACGCTACCAAAAGATAACTTACTGACCCACACATAAAAACACACGACCACTCGCACTTTATTTTATTGTATCATCTGTATCTAGTGAGCAGTAAATTGGCTGAAGCTCAGGCCCATGTGTGTGTGTGTGTGTGTGTGTGTGTGTGTGTGTGTGTGTGTGTCTCGGTGCACACTGCAGGTGAGCTCTAGTTAATTGGATCCTTCCTTCAGTCCTGGCCTAGCCCAGAGGATCTGCTGGTCTGGTCCAGAACACATGAGGGTGAGGGGGCACTTCCTACCAGGGGCCTATCACAAGGGTCCTGCCATACCCCTGCCAGCAGTGGCGACACACACACACACACACACACACGTCCCTCTAAAGCCCTGCTTCAGGTGGTGTAACTAGCCTTCTTGAAGACTGTATCTGACCATCAGTTGGCCAAAATCTGGGTGCTATTTTGCTGTAATTATAACACAGACCCCTCCTACACAAACATCACTATGGGCTTTCCATTGGTTTTCTATAGGCATCCACTATTTGCATCAAGGGTCAGGAGAATTTGCTTAACAATGACCTTCCTATAGAGTCATGGTTGTCACTGTGTCTTCCTAATGGGCCAAAGATCAAATGGAGAGCAATTGAGAGATGTACAATATCTATTGGTAACAAACAGTATGGTTGTTATTCAATGGCTAACCACCAGGTTCACACACAAGGGCAAACTTACACTGTGTGTGTGTGTGTGTGGGTTCCATTCTCCAGGACCAATATGACTCCATCAATACAGAGTAATTTGCACTGCATTATTGAATGCACAAGCAGCTGTAATTGGCCCGATCCACAATGAGCAGAAATACTCATTGATGACTTTCGTATGTTTACTTCATTCCCTTTCAAACATCCGGTCCACCAGTCCTATTCATCTACTACCTGGTAAAAACATGGTGCTTTTCCAAGCTCCACAATTTGGTTCGCTCTGCATATCAATCAGCTTAAAGTGTCAATCAAACTATTAGACTTCTAATCATGACAACAAACATTTGCCATTGATGTTCAAACACAGGTGCTTGCAGACGACTGGACCTTCGACCAAGTGAACTCCATGCTGATTGGCCTTACATATGTTTTGTAAGCAGATAGTGAATTTCAATCGAGAGTTCCCAGACTGCAGAGCAATGAATGAACCACACCACTGCTCCTGTCAAAGGCGTTATACTGTAGCATACACCACTGACCTTCCTTGCACTCAAGAGCCACACGAGACTCCAGGTTGTCCATTTGCATCTGCAGGCGCTTGAGAGTGAGGTCGTTTTCACGCGACTTGCGCTTGTAGGCGATGAGGACGAGGATGACGATGATGAGGAGCAGCCCTCCGCCAGCAGCGATGCTGACAATGGCCGGCAGGGTCAGTAGACTGTCGGACAGGATATGGACAGACCCAGGAGACACGTGGAGGCCGCCGACTTGTACCTAGAGACCGTAAACAAAAGTGTCACAAAGTGAATGACAAACAACATGAGTTTTTAGTAATTGCATAAATAATGTGTTCATTGCAATGGCTTCCACCAGAAGAGTAGTCCGACTTGCTGCTATTCAACCAAATAAAAATGTATTAGAAAGAACATTGAAATGATGCTATCATATAAAATGTCTCTTTCTCTATTTTTCTGGAATGTTAGTTGCAGTACTTAATCTAGAGCAGTTGTTGATGGATTACCAGTGACAAAACTGCGATGTTGATCAATTGTAAGCTAGCTAACATATTACACCTGTGGTGTAAAATAAAACGTGCTGTAAAAACAGAGAAATCTACTCAATAATGAAACATTGATTGGCATAAGGTATTCCTCTTAATTGATACTTGATAAACAGTAGAAAGTGCAGAAAATCCTGCCAAAACCCAGATAAACTCTGTCTATGAGTATATTGAAATTGACATTGAGAGCAAACACATGCTGCCGCCTACATGATGATGTTGAGAGCGAAGTGGTCTGGGGCTTGCACTCAATAAGTGAGCTGGCAACAAGAAATAATTGCAGTGGACTCTAGCAGAACCTTTTGACAGCTAGAGCACAGCCAAGCTGCTCAAGCCTGACCCCTTTCCTTCAGATGAACGAGCAATGATGAGAAGCAAAAATAATGGAGTTTACAGGTCAAACGACATGAAGAGGAAATCACAAATACATGGGTCGAGGGAGAGAAGGAGAGAGGGGGAGAGAGGGAGATAAGGAGAGAGAGAGGGAGATAATGGTGGTTACAGGAGAGATACAGTAGAAAGAAAGAAAAAATCCAAAGTTTGGGGCCCGACACTAACCATAACTTTATACTGTCCGGTGAGGTTGGGGGGCTCACATAGCAGCTGGCTCTCAGACACAGTGACAGAGCAGGGGGTCTCCCCTATCAACACCGTGTAGTTCAGTTTCACTCCACCTGCTGTCGGTGGAACCAGGTTTCTGCCCTGTGGGCCAATGGGGATACAGCATTAAGCTCTTGCACTCAAACACATACACGCACTGTATACAAAATGAGGGAAAATTAACAACTTGGAAATGCAATTATGTCACCTAAAACGATCGTACATTAGAAACCCCGCGTTGTGACACAGCTGAGGCCAATTATAATTCTCTGTTGGGATCAACAAAGATAGCGCTACTCGCTTCTAGGCCTGACAACACAGGCGTTTGCCGTTAACACACGTGGTAAGGACTGTATGGGCGTGTACACACTTGACATCCACCTGATTCTACTATTCCATTCTATGAGTTGTCTTGGATCTATATGTAGTTCAATGTGAATCTAATTCACAGAACATTATATACAAACACTATTGACAGACAGATCTCTTGTCACAACATACGTGACTTCAGGAAGGATGTTAATGTTGCGCTTATGAAAATCGTATTCCTAACAGTTATCTGCTTGGATTACTTTGTTTACTGTACTTAAGAGTTATTCAATGAATATGTCTAAGTTGGTTAAATTGGTTGTTACAGTTCTGTTTTACAATAACAATACATTCTACCAGTCTGAAATCTTGCTAGATTTCCACCTTATTTTTGAATGCAGAAGTAAGGCATTAAATATGAGTGGCCGGATATCCATCCATAGACTATTATAAAGAACTTATTATCTTATTTCACAGTACATATAATGTATGCTAGCATTAAGTCTTTCCTACATACGTGAACAATTAAAGAGTTGGAGTAGGAAATATTTTACATTAATCAATATTAATATTTGTTCTCAACAGGAAATCCCTCCACGACCGACTAATCATGGTGATACAACAGAACTAACCTAAGGGTAGTGGAGATAATATGCGGACATGCACAGAGAAGGATAAGCTAGCAAAATGCAAGGAGATGTTTGGTAAAGCATAATTGTAAGCAAAAAGCATGTTAGCTTACAATTATCTTGCAATAGCTAGCTAAACTATATCTTATGGATGGTACATATCAGTGAATGGAGCTAGCTGACCTCACTAAACTGCATAGCTCCAACCACCCACCTACTGTATTACTCTGGAAGTGACCTAATCAGCCAGATTGACTCTAAACACCTGAGTGGGTGTCCAGACTAAGAGTATAAATATCAGAGTACAGTATCCATAAGTGGTTTGACAAAATGAAAATACCACACCTTCAGGATGATGGGTGAGCCTGGTTTCTGCTCCAGGACCCCGTTGGTGCTGATGGGTTCAAAGTAAGGGTTGGGGTAATAGAGGAAGTTGGTGTTGTTATAGACCAGCAGCACCTGGACGTTGTTGAATATGAACCCGAACTCGTCGGCGTGCTTGACCGTGTCCAAGCCCAGATGGTACTCCGTCGTTAGGGACGGGGCGAAGCAACTCATGCTGGTGCTGTTGTGTACTTTGCACACCTTTGACAAGAAGAAAAAAAAATTGAAAAAGAATGAGAAGAAAATACGAACAAATGGAGAAAAAACTTTGAGCAGATTCTATCAGGGATGTGTTGTGCGCTGGCAGCCTTCGCATCATGCTACGGTAACTTCAGCACCCGAACGGAAACATCAAAACACAACCAGTCAACCTAAACTGCGACGGTTCAGCTGCTCACTACTCCGATTTCACATTGTGAAGCTTTTTGTTTGCTACAGTATAACCGAGGCTGTGATCTTAACCTAAACACATTGGACATTGATGTAAGCTCTGCCGGGAGCACCGGGGCTCTAGCAATGAACTCACCTCTGTTCCTCCTAGACAGAAGAACAATGAATTCACTGGGTGTCATTAAAGCTATCTTTATCGAGGAGGGTGCCTCCGTAAAAACCCAGGATAAACTGCTGCTAGTGTTTCTGTGAAAAAGGCCGGTGAACAACAACTGTGTCACCCCTCTCCCCCCAGGTACAGGATGAGCTATGGCGGCTCTGTACCCCCGCAGGAGAAGCCAGGCCTCCGTCTGTCCGTCCAGGGACCCGAGGTGGAGCTCCTCTAATGGACAGCGGGGAATTGATTGTAGCACAGCCTCCCCCCGGTCCTCTCCCTCCCTCTCTCTCTCTCCCTCCAGGGAAGAAACTTAATTAGAGGTAAATATCATCAAAGCTGCCAAGCGGCGGGCGACCGCCGCCCCTCCACCCTCCCACCTCTTCCCCCTCATCCCCCTGTCGTTGTCTCTCGCTGCGGTATCAGGCCAGGCAGGTCGATGCAAACTCATTTCTGCTTCTCGCAGCCATAGACGCTTGAGCAAAGCTGGGCAACTCGCTGTGACACGGGCTGAGGAAGAAATACTAGATGTAGTGTGGGAGAAGGGGTCTGTCACAGCCTGTATTCTTGGTTGTTCTTTGAAGGCAGGGGTAGTCGTTCTCGAGAACGCTTGCTAACTTATGTGTTCCTATATACGGAGCCAGGGCTGTGTAAAAGTGCCGGAATGTTCTCAGCACGTACAAAGAATGTTAAGCTAGCTAAATGTAAGGAGATATTTGGTGAATTTGACTAAAAGTGTGTTAGCTTACAATTAGCCTACGGTAGCTGACTACAGTTGTAAGATCCACTGTGGAGGTGTTTCTTTCTGTGTGTTTGTGGAGGGTTTTCTTAATGCAGAACAGGGCACTCAATTATTGAGCGCCTAACAGGCTAGGCTTTAGCCCCCCTGGGTTTTGTGTTGGCCCACCCTGCTAAAAAATCCAACATAAACCAGGTGTAGTGCTGTCCAGGCTGGTTCATACTGGTTAGTGCTGGGGTAGTGCTGGTCTAGCTGGTGGACCAGCATTGTCATGCTGTTCTCAAGCAACATGGTTCCAGAATGCAAAACATACCAACATAGCATCTCTACAACCACCTTTCATTCAGCTCAGTAAGTCAAGCCAGACTGTGAGCAAATACTCAAACTGAAGGACAGTTGTATTCATTTGTACCATGCTGTTTACTGTGTTTTAGTTAGCGGGCTACTGAATGCTCCACCGTTGTGCTCACTCAGTATTGTTATGATTATTATTCCACAAAAACATTGATGGATGGGCAAAAACATATGAGTAACTCACCAATCAGTGAGCAAAGTGACAGCGATGGGTCACACAACAGAACATTCTGTTATGTGTTCAAAATATGGACTGCGTTGTAGACCGCAATTACAGAAATAAACCCAGTTGGCTGGCACACGTAAACTTAAAACCAGCGTCCATGTAGCATAGGTAGCTCGTTCTCCGCTATCTCCAAAAAGTGTATCACGGCAGAGCTTTGTCCTTCTCTTCCTCTGTGGCTGTTTATTTTACAATTGTTTTATTTTTTGGGGACCACTGTGCTCATACCACGGGAGCAAGAGAAGATTAGGCCTTTAAAATAGATAGTGCCAGATATAACGCACTTTCTTGTGCGTTTAACTTTGATAAAACCTTGTTGAATGTTTAAACGTAATGTATAATACATTAAAAACATTTTTTTAAAGCTGCTTAACAACACTAACTCTTATTGCGCCTACATGAGCTTACAAGCTCTTTCTTTCTTGTGTATTGTAGAAATAAATTAGTTTAAATCTCTAGTTTAAAAGAAAAAAACGTTTACACTGTTCACAGGCTATGTATAAAAAAAGGCAGCGTACAGTATGGCGTTCTATTTGGCTGCTGGGACAGTGACGTGGTACAGACAGGCCCATATGCTACTCCAGCAAACCTGCCTGCCTATCACTTTTGGAAGAGCAAAGCATTTGCAAGTCAACTACGGCTCTGACGACCATCTGCTGTGCCTGAGATGGAACCTGTGTGTGTGTGTGCGTGCGCGCGTGCGAGTGTTTTTCCCCCCACATTACCATACTCCTCCATCTACGCTCCTTGCCTCTTTTTTTCCTAAATAAATCCCTTCCTTGGCTGAGTCCTGTCAGGCGAGAAAGGGGCCCATCATGTAAGATGTTCCTCTGCCAGTGTGGCAGGCAGCATGATGTGTGTAAATCCTCAGCTATGCAGAAGTGTGAGTAAGCAGCGATGGGTTAATGCCGCTACCGATGGTGCAAGCAGCATCTCTGGAAGCAACTGTGGGCGGGATTTCATGCATTACCGCATTCAGAAATAAACGTTCAACTGTACCGCACTGCTTGGCTTCCCTCATCTCAATCTACTTCAGAGTATTTCACTAATGGCGTTGTGTTTTTCCCCTCCCCCCCAGAGACGCCTTAGTTTCTCCAGCAAATCAATTATGGAAAAGTGAGTTTTGTATTTTGGCAAGACAAATACAGACACATATCCATTCCTTGGGGCTACATAGAACAGAGTACTGGACACAGCATTGATTAAGTCATGTAAGGTCACCAGAAAGAGCAAATCATTGGAATGTAGGCTCCTCATCTGTTCATTCCATCGTGTTGGACATATCCGGGGGGGATTAAACTGTTGGTAACACTGCAGCCCCATTGGCAGAATTAATTAATACCGGTGAACCCACTGCTCCACTACAACCCACTCAACCAGTGAAGGGTCTCTGGACAGGGCAATAGAGAGAAAGAGAGAGTGAGAGGCTATAGAAAGATAGAACAGAAAAATACAAAAGGTTCCGGGCTTAACACTAACAATAACCGGTGCAGTTTGGGGGAGAGAGGGAGAACGAGATGGAATGTGCGTAGGAGAGCTGCGAGGGGTCACAGAGTCAAAGGTCACCCGGGAGGCCATCATACAGCAGCAAGCTGTTGGCAGATCCAGCCTTGCGTTAACTCCTACACTGTATCTGTGTTTATCTGCATTCCCGCTGTTACAGACAACTGCCAGTCCTGGCATGAAGCGTAGCTCCAATCTGTCAGTACGAGCTCTACACTGTCACTTGTGAAGCACGCGGAGGGGCCCTACGGTTTACCGTAACACTTCCACGCCTTCGTCACACTGGAAGGGAAAGCCATCTCCGCGCGCCGTATCAAAACAAGAGCGACCGCTAATTTGCAACATCCTCCACTTGAGCGCTCCTTGAAGGGTTGAATAACGTCCCCCTGTACTGGCGCTGTCAATTTAGAGCCATGGAAATGAATGATGTGCAGGGGACGCAGTCTATTCAGACAGGAGGCCCTTAAGGAGGCCGCAGTGACCTTGAACGCCTCTCTTCCGGTACTGAGACGCGTGGCCTCAATAACCCCCCCTTACACATGAACCCCTCTGTCCAACGACATCCATTTGAACATGCAAAGTGATACGCACTTGAGCGTCCATTATCCCGGCTCCTAGAGAAGACGGGTTCTAAGCGGGCGGCATTTTAGACAGACAGCTCGATTGGAAGAGGGGGAAGGGTTGTTTGTGAATGTGGCCTGGCTCTTCACTCATACTGAGGAATCTATGTGATGGCTGCCTCTGAGGCTCCGCCACAAAGCCTTTGCCGTGACACGCAGCCCCGACGTCTTAATGGCGGCAAATGCGGCAGATGGAATCGCAGTGGGACGGGAAAATGTTCCGGCAGTGAAAAAAATAAATAAAACAACCCTTTTAAGCTTTAATCAGGTTGGGGAGGGGGGATGATTAATGTTTCAATTGTGGATTTTGGTGACAGGTACAGCATGTGTCACAAAGAAAATTGTCTCCTTTTCTCCTCCTGGTTCTTTTGTGAATCTTTGCAGGTGACGTGGCGGGAGAGGGGAGAAGAGAGAGGCAATTTGGAGGGAGGTATGCGATCGTTTGAAGCCTGCTTGACAGACAGCCAGCCATGATTGCTATAGGCTCCCGCGCTGTTTGCCTTTCTTCAGTGACAAAAGGGAAAGGGATGGGTGTTGGCGAGATGAATTGATGGGCAATTTTAATCTTAGTATTTAAAGAAATATTCTTTTTTCAACCTCCCCCCAGAATGTGACAAATCAGACAGCTGCCTACATCGCATATACTTTGAGGATCTCTCGAGGAATCTGTCATGATCCAAACATAAAACAGCACAGGTCTGCATTTTCTGCCAATTATTATAATAAGGTCTTTTAGGCAAATTGGGTTCTTTAACAGCCTTAAAGTCAAAAGCAGGTATATGCCTTGGGAGCCGCCGCTAAGCAAGCCAGGCACGCTGGGCCTAATTTAGACCACTGATGTGAAAGCTGGGAGCTAGGAATGCAGGAACGGGAAGAGGCTTGTTGGAAATAATCTGCTCACAGAATCTAAGTGAGGCGTGAGATTGAAGTATATGTATATACAATCTTTTACGAATGGAGATGGGATTCTGTGTGTGCATGGGTCTGTTTGTGCACATGGGCACCTGAAATGTAGAAAAAGCAAATTAAATAACGACTGTGATGTTCTATATTTGACCTTTTCTTCTTATTTCTCTTCCTCCCTTCACCCCCCCCCCCCCACCTTCTTCCCCCAGGACCTCCCCAGGACCTAAGGGAAGAATTCCCATTCCCTTAATTAAACCTGGACCGCCCGGACGGAGAGTGCAGATGCAATTTGTAACGATTGCCCAACCACCCCCTCCTCCCCAAGCCCCTGTGCTTTGATTGTGAGGGCCTCTTTATGCTGACCAAAGACTTCAAACAGCAGTTCATCTTCCATTGAGTCCCCATTATGGGTCTCCCTCAGTCAACAACTAACAGCTCCACCCCACTATACAGTACAACCCTTCCCACCCCCCCCATCCCTCACATAAGCTCCTGATGGAGATGGAGAAGCCAAGTGCTTTCCCTTCAGGCTGACTACTCTGACAGCAGTACACAGCAGGGCACAGGGCTAGGCTGTAGCCTGGAGACAGGATTCTGGGTAAAAACTCTAAATTAAATACTGCATATGGCCCGTACGCTCTCTCTTCCGCTACATTATTCAGGAGCGCGCTGGCAGGTTTAGGACGATGAGGTTTGGGAGGACGTTTCCTGGATTATAGAGTGCAGAGAGGCGTAGAAGTCAGCATGGATAGGAATGGCTGTATAGTTGCATTTGGCGAGCCGCCCAGGGAACACTGCAGTTAGCATACATTTGAAAGCACCTGTGCTTATCTGTTGTAGACATGGATCACGTGTGTGTTAGTGCAAACACATAAATGCCTGGGATCAGACTGAGCGGTACTTACATTGACGGACTCTCGTCCTGCGTATTTAACTCGTATCCTAGGCTCCTGAACCACGTCCAGATTGGTCCCTGTCACCATCAGAGGAGTGTGGCCGCTGAACAGAAACAACAGAAGCCTCTTTTTAAACTGGACAGACACAAAATGGAGACATTCCAAAAAAAACAAAAAATAAAAAAGAGATCAACTGAATATGAGATAGTGTAGTGTAGCAATGTTGGACGATTCTGTAACTTTAGTAGATTAGGATGTATGCTGTGATTTCTATGAGATATGAGAGTTTATTCCCTGTCTGACTCTTTCCGGTCTTTTGTGACATTTTCAACGGCATACTATACGTACTAATTAAGTGGTAAATGCCATGAAGAAAAGAAAAAAAAACTAAACAAAAAACCAAACGAAATGACATCACATACATTGTTTTACATTATTCGCTTAGCTCTGTGACCCAAATCGACCTTTAGGTAAGTTATCATGAGCTGATAGAATGGAGTCTTATACTGGCTCACCTACCAGCAGCTCTTTTTGAAGATAGTGTTTGTTGCAGAAGGGGATGATTAGAGCTTCTTTTTTTAACTGACTTCAGTGGCCACAATGAAACACTACAAATTTGTTTTTGAAATACTAAGGCAGTTAAAAAATGGTTTCGGGAGTTGGGAGGGGTCTGAAGCTGTTGATAGCACAACGGCACGATCCCAGACAACAAAGACAAGCTAAGCAGGAGGCAAACTGTGGGAACCATGAATATTCCCTGTAGCTATTTGGTTTGTTGTTTGAATTTGTTTGTCATCAATGGTGTTGGTCAGGGGCAACGTGCAGAATGAACAGGCTTTGGAGGGATTGTCGCAACATTGACGTGATGTTTGTATGTCCTGTTGTAGTGTTAATGCATCATCTTAGAGTATGCAGAATATGATGTAGTCTGTAGAGTCATGAAAACATGAAACAGCTCAAGGCAATGCTCATATGGACCTCTTCCTCCGGAACAGAGGCCTACAGTGGGCTACACCAGGGGACAATAAAGTTCATGATGTCACATCTGGCAGAGTGGGCCTCCCTGGAGTGATGCATACAGTATCTGCAGCTGTCATGAAGCTATGCACTGGCCTGGTTGTAATGTACTATGTGGACATCTCCCACTGGATGCGCCTGTTGATCTGTGCACTATGGAGGCTCTGCCATGTGGCTATGCTCTGTTCCTATGGAGCGCCTCAGCAGATATGGGTCAGAGCACTTTGTGTTCGAGACTGGAAGACTCAAGTGATATGTTTTACTTCCATTCTTTTGTTTATATATACTGTATATACCCTCCTTATTTGATACCCTAGCTTCTAACTTACAGTACGTATTCCTCTTGCATGCTGTCATGTTGGCGCTACATCTCAATTCTACTCATCTGCAGTGAATCTCATATTTGCTGATTATTCTCATATTTCGACCAAATCTTCTTCTGATGCATTCGCCTGCCATCCTTACTAAAGATTAAACAGCGTCAAGAAACAACAACAACAACAACTACAACAAACATTGAGTTAACGGTGTTTTTCGGGGGACATGTTTCAGCCTAGAACAGTGTGGCTGTGAGTGTGTCAGCCTCTGGCAGTTCTATCAGACTCAGACTAATTGGAAGAGAGCCGACCAGTAATTGAAAGTGCGATATTGACCTGTGTCGGCTTATTACCAGTGGCCTGGCTGGCTCCGGAAGGGAAAAGCTCATGTGGATGAGAGAAGCGTCTACTTCTTGGATGGGTGACTTGGGTGAAATAAACTATATAAGAAGCCAAGTGTGTTGTGGGGTGGTGAGGTCGTCTGTACCTGGCGATGCTCCACTCAGGCTCGATGCGCTGGACGGTGGGGTCCTCGATGTACTCGAAACTGAGGCTTTCCCTGACCTGCGCTCGGTCCACACTGACGCTGATCACCACCGGGCCCACCCCAGACAAGGAGGGGGCCGAGTAGCATAGTATCTCCGTCATGGTGCGTCTGTAAGTGGAGGGGTTAAATCACGGGGAATGTAGTTATATTGTAAAGTACAGCAGTACTGAAGTCTAGACATGCCGGCCCCTAATGTTACACACACGCACGCACACACACACACACACACACGTGATGGCCATGTTAACACATTCTGTACAAGACATACAAACATATGCACAAAACACACACACACACGCTCCACCACTGTCATAGCTGCCTCCGTGCACACACACACACCGTCCCTCTCCCTGAAACTCATGACACTTCATTAGCAGGTCTCCCTATTAGCGACGCCCTCCCCTTACCAACCCCCCCCCACCCCCCTCCACCGGCAGACAGACAGGCGGCGCAGGAGAACCAGCAGCCAGTAATTAGCCCTGTATCTCATTAATGCTGGCTTGACTCTCCAACCTTACAGCATTACACACACAGAGGCTTTAAATAGACACCTACAATGCAGATAGTGTGGGAGAGAGAGAGAGGGGGAGAGAGAGGGAGAGAGAGAGAGAGGGAGACATAGAGAGAGCGAGAGAGAGGGAGAGAGAGAGGGAGACATAGAGAGAGAGAGAGAGAGAGGGAGAGAGAGGGAGACATAGAGAGAGAGGGAGGGAGAGAGATAGAGAGAGGGAGAGAGACCACATCAGCTTGATAATGGCAGAGAGGATAAAGAAAGTGCCGCTGGAAAGGAGAAATGGAAGGAGTGGGCTTGGGAAGGGTGGTGGGTGTGTTGAAGGAGCGGTCCTTGGGAGCGCAAGGGTTTCTGGGAGCTATTATTAGAGAGATTTGATGCAGTAGGTCATCAAAACCCTATTAGGATTTACACACGTTTTTGACAGAGGGAGAAGAAAAGCAGAATAAAGATGCCCCCCCCAGGTATTTGCTGAGCATTACCAAAGAAAGCAAAGAGAAATACACAACCATATGAGAAATATATTAGCTAGTAAAAAACAGCTTTGTTGTGATTATGTGGAATGCTTAGCACCCCATTTATCGTCATATTACCGATACGTAGTACAGACTGGATTTCACACAGCTTGTTGGTAAACTTTAAACTATATTTTTATTCATACATATACGTACAGTATACTGTAAGACCTGCGCTGAAACATTTACAGCGTCACTTAGCTCTCCCAACACACACACCTAGCAATGGCAAGACAAATTAACCTATTGACTATGTAAATGTAGTCTATATATTTTTTTTTTTATACATTGCAAATATGCTTCTTGGAGAGCTAAGCGACATTGTAGTTATTCTAAAATACTGTAGGTCTTACAGGGATATACTGTATATATAAATACTTATCCTTATTGCATGCCTACTGCAACTTTAACTATGGTAAGGACGAATCCCTCATTCATCATTTTGGGCTCCTTACCAAGTGTTCTTCCATTTAGTAACTTTGTAAAAATGCTTGCTTTTTGGCTGGGGGCTTTTATTGATTTCTTAGAAATATATGTGCTTTCATGTTCCACGTTCTAAATATGCATTTGATTTCCATTTGATTGTGTTTTATGGCAGCTCAGCATATTAAACAAAATACAAATAAAAGCCCTATCTGTATTTAAAACCCCTGCAGTAGTATACTGTAGGTGTGTACAGTGAGGGACAGCTTAACAGGAGCTCTCACCCATAGAATTCGCATGTCTGGTTCCCAAACTGGACACTGACACTACTGCCAGCACCCAGGTTCTCCCCAATGATGGTGACCTTGGTCCCCCCGGACTCTGGGCCTCTGCTAGGTGACAGTCCCGTAACCGACGGCATCTGGGTAGAGACAGACACACATGCGCAGGACGAAAACCAGACATGAATACCTTGTTGAATCATGAGACCATTACCATTTTAATACACCCACAGCAGATAACAGTAATTCACTATGGCGGTCCTCTGGCGATGCAGTACGGCGTTCAGGATAAAACCAGGGAGCTCTTAAAGGCCCCGTGAGATGCGGTGCATCACTCTGTTCTGTCTGACTGAAGCCTTTTTTAAAGAGAGCCTGGAAATAACTAGTGTTTACAACAGGCAGGCAGGCAGCCCTCTGTCAGAGCCCAAGCTGAGCCCAGACACAGACGGAGAAATATCCAAACAGACAGCCAGTCATCCTGAGAGACGCAGATAAGACAGCCCGCGCCTCTGTGAGTGCGCGTGCGCATGCACGCACGCACACACACACACAATCACAAACACTTGTACACACAAATAAAACAGACCAACTCTCTTGCATTCACACTGTCCCTTTTGCCAAGTGCTTCCACTAACACTGGCTAAAGACGACGGCCACAGAGGAAGCCTGTCTTTCCGTGTACAAAAATGAAGAGCGTTTTCATTTTGATTAAATGTTGCCTATGATGAATAAGGAGGGATAGAAAGCGGCATTGCCGTTGCATATTCCCGGCTACATCTAGTATTCTCAGAGGGATTCTAGTCGATCTGGGCAGAGACGGGTAAAAGGAAATAATGCCACAATGGACTCGCTGGTGTCATGCTGACAAACTCTTTCTAACCCACTGTGGCACTGGGGAGACTGCTGAAGGAGCCACTCTGAAAACAACAGCAGTAATTACTAGCTGCTGTTAATAGTTAAAGCAGCGCTAATTGTGAAGGTGTGAGAGAGAATGTGGAAGCAGATTATCAGTGAGCTGCAGGCAAGGCATGAACACTGGGAGAGGAGCATGGGATTGTGGGTAATTTTGGGGGGCAATGTTTTCCTGCCAAGAAACACTTGACTTCAGATGTAGTTTCTCTCTCTCTCAGTTGAACTGACATTTGGTCTCCCAGATTCAATGCGCGCACACACACACGCACACACACTGCAGAACAGTCCAGCCTACCCTTTCTAATACTACAGTAATACAGGAATACTAACTAACTGTCCTATTTCAATTATACTGTAAGTAACTTTTGTTAAAGCAGTCGCCCTTATTAGGTTTCAGCAAAACAAAGTACTACAGTAATTTATTTTAGCATCCATAAAGTGCTGTTTCACTTAATAGAGTTCAGCTGACAAGTCATAAAAAATAGGTCTATTTATTTGAAACTCCGTGCATTAGAGAGGCACTTACCAGTGAGGGGGAAGGACAATAATAAAAAGCTACATTAGTTTAATTTACTGACCCTGTGTCTTTTTCAATCTTTAGAAAGGCGTAGACATTAGTAAAGGTCACGCTTTTCACCTTTCACTAATGTCTGCTTATATCCTGAATAATATATTATTATTATTATTATTATTATTATTATTATTATTATTATTATTAATAATAATAAAGTTTGTTTTTAAGGCACTTTCAGACTGTCCAGCTCCTTAAAAGTGCAGTATAGTAATAGTAGTAGTAGTAGTAGTAATTCTGGAAAACGCTTGCCAAATTCAAACTCAAATTAAAGATAAAAACATTTCTGCCTTCAATGCCACAATGTGGCCGGCCCCACACATTGGAAACACATTGCAAAGGCTAGGCTATGGTTGTTGTAAGTCTTGCTGTGTGTGGTCTGCATGACTGTATTTGTGTTCCTATTAGTGGATTATAAATACTGGATTATTTTTTCAGCATGCAGAGAACAGTAAGCTAGTAGCCGACCCGTGAGGAGATATTTGCTACATTTGACAAAAAAGTGTATGATATTACAAACGCTTACTACACCTTTAAAGAGAAACCGCAGAAAGATCCAACAAAAGCAAACAAAAAACATTAAAATATGAAGTTATGTAAAAATGTTTTTGTAATCCAAAATGTATTGTCCACTTAGTCAAATATAGGCTTGAATAGCTGAGACTGCAGTGCTGAAATGTCAGTCTATGCCACTCCTATTCCAGACATCATTATCAAAGCATTGATTTGTATAACTGCTGTCACTTTGACATCAGCACAAACATAAAGGCGTCTAGACCTGCTGTCAAGATCTTTGGAAAAAGTGCCAGTGGTTTAGATGGGAAAAAAGCAGTTATCTACAGTATTGTTAACCTGAATCAATTACTTTTAATGACATGGCATAAACTACCGCATAGCTTTACCTTGTGCTGAGTGAGCGGTAATGATTCATATAAAGTTAAAATAATAAACAAGGCATTATGCCAAAATGTGAAATGAGAATGTGAGAGGATTTTGGTTAAAATAGTTCAAAACATGACATTTTATCTCAGACCCCAATATGGCCATAATAACGCTTATTTCTGATGAATGTAACCATTTTGAAGCAATTCTGCACTGGCACCTCAGAATTCACATTAGAAATGTGGCACTGCCCTGCTTAGAGACTGCCATTTTAAGATATAATATTATATTGTAACGGCAGTATGGATGAAAGTGGAATAAAAATCTATTTCTCATTCTTTGGGCATCTTATGAATTTTTGGTTCACATTAAGGCCACTAGCATTTTGAGTAGCTCTAATGCAGTACTTCTACCAAAACTTTACACCTTTGCAGATTATACTCTGAAATGGCATTTGTGAAGTTTGTGTTTTTCATTTTTTGTATGCACTGTATAAAGGGATGGCTTACCATATTTAAAACTGTTACAACAGGTTATGCTTCAAGGTCATCTCACACCATTAGTATTGTGTTATTGCAATGGTCATTGTCAGTCATTGTTTCAGAAGACAATGTCAAATCTTATTACAGTTATTATTACTATTAATAGACAGGCAAGACTGGAAGCGGCCTTTAATGGGTAGCCATCTACACCTTGGATGTCAGAGATATATGACGGCCAATATGACGGTAATTGTCTAACGGGTCTGCATCACACACACAGACAGTGGCTAGTTAATTAGCCTGTCTGAAGCATGGCATCTAATAAATCAACATCATAATTCATAATATTCATGTGGTGCACTGAATGTTGAAATAATTTGCAATAGAAATACTTTAAATTTTGATTAGTGGGTAGTTTGATTAGGCTCTCTTTGTCTTTACACACCATTGAGAACATACAATCCATACTGTAAGTGTACAGTATGCCGTATAAATATACATGAGTTTCCAGCCTCACCACAAAAGAATAGAGCTGTGAAGAGCGCGTCTTGAGCTCTGGTCTGCACTCTCCCACACACAGCTGGACTGGACCCGGCCTGCTGTCTACTGGGGCCATATCCATCTCACACACAATCCTATGGAGACACAAGTCAAACAAAACCTTTGTTATGGTACGTTTATTACAATGCTGATGCTACTTATGTATAGACTGTATATTTACTTACTTACTGTAAATATACTTACTGTATATTTATATAACATGACTAGGCCATTAATGACTTTTAGAGTTATGGAATATTCTTTCCCTTGGAAATCCGCTTTGCATTTGGGTGCTTGATTTAATCTTAACACTGCTATGCCCTTTATTGATTTATTTTCTACTTTAAATAAACTGTTCAATTACAGTTTATTCATTGGATTGCAGGGCACATCCAAACATCGACCCTTTTCTGCTACAAACTCGAAATGAGCCTTCCACGCCCACTGACGGCAGTTGGAACTACTGCAGGAAATATACAACCTTCTACTTTGTGGGTACGATTTTGCTTTTGCCTGAGTATTGCTAGATAAAGAATCCTGCTTTCACAGCAACATGGTGAAGTGCACATATCTATTTTCTTCCTGAAAATCATGTCTAATGTAAACTACCTTTAGCTTTAATGCTATGATGTTATGATAACATTGTGTTATGTTGCTGTGGCAGCCTGCTCCAAACATTTTATAGCTTTATCTGTTCAACAAACCTGGCTGTCGGATGTGCAGCCTGTAGCTATAGCTAGATGTCTTTGCTAGACGAATGAACACAGTGAACACAAATATGCAGAGGACACCCATGTTTTCTCCTAACAGATGCAATGGAATGCATTGGGAACTACCAACTTCTTATTAAAGCAATAGGTCTCTGACATGGCCCGTATTCAAACTGAGCACTGCGCGGAAAGGTTAATCACATACCAATCTATACCGCTTTGTCATACCTTGTGATCAGGTCTCACCCAGCTCAGCGGGTGTCCAGATTAAATGACACAATAAAAAGAAGAAGGATATTGATCGCCATTGCCGAGGGAGCAAAGAAGAACGAGATCCAATCAGTGTCTTGAGAGACCGAACACGCAGACAGACCAGTGAGGAGGGGTGATGGCTGTGTGTTTATCTTCTGACTCACATCTAATGATCCTGGGAGACCTGGATGGATTTACTAACTAACCAGACTCATATTTTTGTCTTTCAAGAGCTGCACTTTTGCTAGAGTCACCACCAAACGGCCTGCAACAGTATTCCTTTGTAAAGGCATGTACATATTAAACATACTGAACATGCACTCAATGCAGCGGTGTGCACTTGTGGCGTCTCTCGAATGCAGGCTATATTTCCCTCTACGCTGCTGACATTTAATGTAATTCCGTATTCTCTAGTGATTTAACAAATGCTTAACAACGCGGACACAAATCGCTTCTGCCAAATGCTTACAAACAGGAGATGTGACAGAGAGTGCCAGCGTAGGATATCACATTTGTAACCAACCCGGCCAATATACAGTCTGCTGAAAGTAATGAAACTTGAGACTTCTTTTTATGAAGCAGCAGTCATATTCAGTACTGTAGCATCAGCAACGCATAAATATGTATGACTGACTGTCTTTGTCTGTTCCAGCCCGGTCCATCACGCCAAACTATGTGATTGAGTTCAAGTCAACAAAAACAACAGCAACAGTCACATCGGGCCTAGAAGGAACTTTCAGACAATATGACCCCGAATGGCTTCGAGGGAAAGTCCACTTAAAAACACCATTATGAATACTTCAACCCGTCTAAAGTTAGACTACTGGGGTCATCGGTTAGTTTTCTAATTTCCCTCCAACAAGGCTTTTTTTTCTTTACATGCCGATATAAATGAATTCACCAGCAGTGTCCCAATTGGATTAAAGTGCTGTCAGATGGGTGTTCTGCTGATAAATTGCCCCCCAGCCAGTTGCACATAATGAATTTCAATTACAGGTGGCCAGTTAGGCACACACGTTTGATATACGTGCATGTCATCACCGCTGTCTCTGGCTTGTAAATTGTCATGCTACAATACCAAATCAAAAGACTGCTTCCGTTCTCCGAACAGGTCACATGCACCTGCGTGTGTGTGTGTGTGTGTCTTGTACACGTGTGCCATACAACACGTGCACGTGTAGGTGCAGAGTGTCTGCGGTGTGGTGATGAGAGTGGGTGTGAGTTACGACGTGCACGGCCTGAGCTCTTCCGTTATTCAGGGCACAAGTAGGACACAGGCAACGGTTAGGGTTAAGGGCTCCTCAGAGAAGCATGACTCTGCCAGCCAGCTCTGTGTGTGTGCGGGTGTGCGTGCGTGTGTGTGTGCACGTGTGTGAGTGTGCGTGCACTTATGAAAAAGTGTGTGCAAACCAACACTGTTCTCAAATTCTTTACATGGCTCAGCCCGGGCCTATTCCTGTTACAGGCTCTTCAGGTTAAACTACCATACAGTGCTGGGTGGGTCTCTCTCTCTCTCTCTCTCTCTCTCTCTCTCTCTCTCTCTCTCTCTCTCTCTCTCTCTGTCTCTCTGTCTCTCGTCTGCATGGTTACTGTAGCTATGGGCGGGGCGGGTAGTTAGGAGGTATAACAGGTCACGTTCTATTAGTTCTGGGTGGAGCAGACAAGGCTGTAAGGGGACGCATGCATAGCATGGGGCAATTAGGGAGACAAACACAAGTAAACATGCACAGATGCTGTGGGAGTCTGGAGCTGGTGTGTGTGTGTGTATGTGTGTGTGTGTGTGTGTGTGTGTGTGGAAGGGGGGGAAGGTCGGGGGCCCGGGCAGCTTGGATTTGCGCCAATCTTCATTAAAGAGAGGGAGAAAACTCTGGTCTCACTATGCTAAATGCTGGATGCTACTGTAGATGCTAATGCAGGAAAACCTCGGGCTAGATGATTATCTGCTTTTAATGAATGTTCCTTATCTTTTCAGTCTGTACTGCAGGTAGGAATTGCCTTACAGGAGAACAGGCTACTTTTGTTATTTGTGTGTTGTTTGCGATAGTCCAGCTAATAATGTACTGTATAGTTTGCTAATTGTACCATTCCTGCATTGCAAGTAAATTAGGTATTAGCATTGTTATGCAAAAACGCTTCCGTACAGTATACAGGCACAATTACAATGTAAAAAAACAAACCATTTAAAAACCTAATGCAATTAGAGTACAAATGCTACATTAAACATGTTATATCCATTTTTATTCCGCACACAGTGAGTATCTACCGTACAGTAGGAACTACTTGTGTGAGTGTGTCCTATGTGACATGACTTACTGTTCAGCGACGACGTAGCCTTCCTGTATGGGGCTACACCGCACCCCAGCCACCTCCACATTCCCCACCATGTCAGAGAAGGCCAGGCCCAGGTTCACGCCATGGATGGTCACTCTGGTGCCTCCGTCTGGAGGACCAGCTACTGGTGTCACCTGCATGGTACAGAGCAATACGCATCAGGCAGTGTCCTAGTGCAGTAAAAACATTTTGAAATGCTCTTTCACATAAAAACAGGACACAAAATCTGACAAGAATTGTGGCCACTTTCTTGATTTCAAAATGGCTGGCAAAAAATGTTGAAATATGTCGAGTAGGCTTTGTAGTGTACAGTAGGCTATAAACATAATTGATATAATGTCGTAAATAATCTGTCATAAGGATACATATGTTCTGGATTGTGAATTTCTGATTTGTTCATCTGTTTGATATGAAAGTTGTTATCCATGTTTTCACACTTTTTTGAACAATTCCATTAAAAACTTAAACTGATGTAGTGTGTAAAAAAACAAAACGTTTTACAACATTAAGTAAGTACAACCTAAGCTGGTTGTACATACTTAATGTTGGAAAATGTTTTATATTATTTAAAAAAAAAAAAAAAATTTCTCCACCTCAATTTTCTGTAAAACCTGAAGATATTTTCATGATTTTGCTAAACCAACAATGCTGATATGACTAAGTAAATTCAGTAACACTTTATTTGAAGTTTGTTCATTAAGACTGACATAAAACTGCCTTGGGTAATGACAAGTTGTCATGACAAAGACAAAACAGGTTATATCATCTTGGTCAATGTCAAGTTGTCATGACAAAGACAGATCCCAAACAATGTCAACTTGACATTAAACATGACATTATTTACCGAATTACAGCTAATAACAACAGTCATAAACATTCATTAATGTTCATGACAGGTATCGTGTCATGGTTATGACAGTGTTATGTCGGTCTTAATGAACAAACTTCAAATAAAGTGTTACAGTAAATTCAATAATTAATGTGCATTCCTATGGGTGTCTGAATAGTAAACATGATTTTAAAGCCAGACTAACTCTATGCATTTAGGTTAGAACAAACATAAGTTATGAGTTACTGAAGAGTACCACCATGTCTCAATAACCTAATAATGTAACCTTTATTTCACCACACAACCCCTCATGCACACACACACACACACACACACACACACACACACACACACACACACACACACACAGAACATAAACAAATGACCGTGTAACTCTTTGAAATCTTCAAAACAATTCACGGATTCATCTCGGCAGATTAACCAACCGTTTCAAACAAAACTAGAGGGATAAATCCCTGCTCAGTGCTGATGTTGCCATGGCCGATAAAGCTACAGTTAGAGCGGCTGTATAAGTGCTTATTGCAGACCCTCTTTTAATAAAATACAATATGGCCGCACAGCACGACCTTGGCACGGGCTGCCATGCTGCCTTCTGTGAGTCAGAACCCCATTGAGGCTCGGACCTGGCCAACACCCAGCCATCCATACAAGGGAGGAGAAGAGAGGAGGAGAGGGGAGAGATCAACAGAGATGAGAGAGAGAGAGAGAGAGAGAGAGAGAGAGAGAGAGAGAGAGAGAGAGAGAGAGAGAGAGAGAGAGGCAGCAGGGAAGATATGGCTGTCTCCTTGCTATGTGAAACCTCTGGTACCATGTGAATTCAATCAATATGGTATTACTGGCAAAAACCAGCACTTTAAACCCCTCCCCCCTCCGCTACGGTTAGCGAGCCGTAACCCCGCCACGCGAAACCGACCCTTCGAGGGGTTGCCGTAACCGCCCCTCCCCGACGTCTGAAGGGCACTGCAGTGGGCTCCCCAGCGGTACCACGGCATTGTAATCTAGATTCAGTGGACATTAATTGCCCTGGATGTAAAGCAAGTGTGTCACTGCAGAGCCTCCGGCTCGGGATCCATGACTCTCGCTGTGCTGCTTTCAGAAGGGAGGGGATGGGGAGTGGCTAAATATATCCATGCCAGGCTACCAGCAGCAGCTAGTCCAGTAGACGGTAGGTGGTTACGTAAGAAGTGTAAGGGTCCGGGGACAAAGACACAAAGACAAAGAGTGGTGAGGGAGGGGGGGGGGGGACGACACGTGAGATGGAGGAATTCTCTGAAAAAACAGGAACCAGGAGCAAACACTGAGAAAAACATATTAGGGAGAGAGCGAGTGATTGAAGCAGTAACCCTATAGAGAAGGAACGCGAGTGCCACTCCGTCCCATTGTGTGGCTCTGACAGGTGAGATAGGGGGAAGGGGAAGGGGGGGAGGGGTAGACCGATGTGGCGCAGTATCACAAATGAGCCTGCTAAAAGCTTGCGGGACCTCTTTCTCCGTCCTCGGGGACTGTAACGGAGCCCTTCTCACGCTGGGCTGAGCTGGAGGAAGCAAATGGAATGCTACATGCATGAACCCACTGGCGTGAGACAGAGAGAGGCTCGATTCATACGTGGGTCACACAGGAGCTATGCCGCTTCAAAGAGGCAGGATGTCGCCAACGTCTTTGGGCTCCTCTGTTTGTCGTTGCTTCCGTGGGTAGATATCCTGCTTACCACATGCTTCTGCTCACAGGGAACTCTTTGGTTCGTTGATTTCTCTTTTATTCTGTATTCTCTTTACCCCGGGCTTCCCTAGGGCTAGGTGACGTATCTGGGGACTCTATGGGGACTCCAAGACGAAATGGGAGACCCTGTTGGACTGCGCCCTCAAGTGCCCCCTCCACCCCTGCCCAAACCAACAAAGCCATGTCACGCTGTTCATGTAATCCTTTTAAGAGAAGCATCTCCACCCGCCTGCCTGGGCACACTGTGTCAGTGGATGCTAATTCACGGAGAAGAGACAGCTAGCTAGCTTTGCATGCTTCTCTCCAGCGTCCTTCGCATAGCTTTCATTCTCTCTAGAACTTACTCTACCTTTGTTGCCCCGCTCTGGGATCCTAGCAGAGGCAAGACACCACAACAAGCACCGGGCGAGTAAAGAGATGACCTACATTGAAAAGGCGAAAACCTTACAAAAGGTTGTAATCCATGAGAGGCCCTTCCAGAAAGGAATCACTCTTTACTAGCTAATCTCCTAGTTACCCACCCAAGACACATTAGCAATTCGCTAACAACTAAACTGGCAATGAAGAGTGAAGCAATGGAAAGACGACAATGGAAAGGGACGGCAAAAATAATGCTGACAATACTGTACGTGGACAGCCGGAGGGATGCCTGTCAGTCCGACAGGCAGCTTTGATCAAGTCAGTTGAAGTAATGTTGGAGAAATCAGCACCCATGATCTAACTCAATGGAGTGAGAGGCTAGTACATTACACAGCCAGCTTCCCTGAGGCTGTGAGAGGCTAGCATATTAGCTGATGCACGCTGGTAGTTGACGGTCTGCATTTTAATGCCTGAAGGCAGAAAGGATAAGAATACAGCAACGCAAATAATGGCTAATCCTTAATAGCACCCACTACTGTTCAAATGCACAGTATCAGCATTCACAAGTCATTAGCAAATGCTAATGTACTGTAGCTCGCTTTCCCTCCACATTAGTTCACTGCCATAGTCAACCGATGCGTGCATAGACATAGTCCAGCAGTAGTATTTCTTCAGCAGTAGCTGGATATGTTTCTTTAAAAGTTAAATTGTCCTTGATACAATTTAGGAGCTTGCAACTAATCTCATTGTCTTTGGTCTCTGCTCCGACTAGTGCAAGCGTGTCACATTTTATTGTAACTAGCATTTAATGGGCTTGATAAAAACCCTACTGATCACTTGTTCATGCACAAAACGACATCCTAAATTCTTTATGGTGTCTTAAATGTCTTGTAGGCAGGCGATGGGCCATGATGAAATGAGTTTTAAGCAGACGAAGGGAAAGTCTGACAGTGACAAGAGTGGGTGGACAAGACAGTGTTTGGCTTTGTAGGATAATGCAGTTTAGCTACTATCTGTAGACTAGGCTCCTCAATAATAAGGAGCTATTTTGTATAGTGAAACACCACCCTTGTATCCTGAAGAACATACATGTTCTGAATGTCATGTTCCCTCATTCTGTCTGAATGTACACATAATATGTGACAATAAATGATACAGTACAGGATTGAGAGTCCGTGTGGGTCTGAATAAGATACTTGCATCCTTGTGCTGTTAACATATCGCCCATAAGGACGTTAGTACATACAGTAAGGGAGAGCAAGAAGCAACGTCTACAGGGAGAGCGATAAAGCATCATGTTCAGCGCTACAAAGAGGGTTCTTTGCCTTAAAACTCACAAAAAAGCAAATGCCGAGGCATATTAGGAATAATTTGTCTGATGCCTCTAATGTATCCCTCCGACTCCCAGCGTCATTTGATGTTGTTCCCTCTGCTGTTAGCTGGGGCTTACATCTCTTTAATATTAATGAGCCCTGGTGGGAGGCACCGTGGCACTTAATAGAAACATTAATTATTCAAAAGCCACGTGTTCTGGTAGCCACGTCTACTAATGTGCTAGTATGTATACAAATCAGCTCATGACAAAACCACATGAATTGAGAATTCAGCACACCACATTCTTCCCATTCCAAAGGAAACGGTAATGGCTTGATGGCAAGATGAAAGATGTGGCTGAAGAAATCAGCAATAATGCAAATGCAAACTTGATACTGTATAATTCAACGAGATGGGTTGGTGGAACAGTACCTCCTTTTGACCTACTTCACTGTTATCCCGTAACCTCTCTTCGCCCTGGGTTATTGATTCTCACATTTTTCTTAATACGTTCCTAGATTTTGGTTTTCCCAATTAGGTTTTCTTTTTCTCCCACTTCTTCTCAGCAATAAACATGTTCTCAGGTTCTACAGCATAGGCCGATGTCTTCAAGATGGAAATGTAAACTTTTTTCACTTCCAGGAAGTTAATGCGCTTGTCCTCAGGTTATTCCTATTCTACTGGCTTCATTTCACATCTTGAATGGTTCACCCGTCAATAACTCCTCCAGTTTCACCATTATGTTCTGTTATTTTGTTCTTCTTGTGTTTGTGGAGCATGGGTGAAGGTCTGGCCTTGGTAATGGTGGCATTGCTAATGAAAACAGGTCTGAATGAGATATGCCTCACATGCCACAGAATGGTAGATGGAGAACATAATGGCATTACACAAGAGCATAACTTCATTTGCCAAGATGAGTCAGGGAGATGATACACACGAGTGAGGCATGGCAGTAAGACAAAACATAAAGATGAATTAAAGGGAAGCGCAGTGTGGTCTTTAATCTGTGTCTCCCACTCCTATTTTTATCAGTGCACTGTACAGTACAAATCAATTGACCTATAGTGGCTGACATCACGTTTTATTAGCCTCCAGTTAGCAGTGATATGTGGCAGGGGAAAGGTAGTGTGTGGAGATAGAGGGGTCTGGTGGGTTCACAGCAGCGCAGCGGTGCGTTACCAAACCTAATTAAACAGCACGACCTAGCATGACAGCTGACCAACTGCACTGGATGCAAATACAACCACCCCTCAACGCCCCCCTAATAAAAAAAGAACAAAAAAATAAACAAGAAAGAAACTAAAGCTGCCTACACAAGCTATTATGGAAAAAACACAAATCACTTCCTAGGTCATGACCTCTCTGCAATCGGGGTAGTGACACACACTACAGTTACAACTACTGCGACGAAAACATCAATAAACCCATAGACCTCCTCTTTATGTATGCGCAGCAGATTCTAGGGGGAATAGTTACTTATTCAACGTGACTGGTCTCTTTAAAGAGAGGCTCTTTCTTATAGCAGAATTAAGCTTTTATCTAATCCTCAACATCAACATAAATCATCGCTATGAATTCACGCTTTGTTCGCGGTAAAATAGATTAGGTAAATTGTTCGTGCTAGAATAGATTCATCCGCCATTCGATTCCATTTTTCCAAAACACATTCTCCCAAGCTTCTCTTCATCTGTTCTCAAGTTGCTCCACTTTCATAGTTTTAGAATGTATTTTAAATTCAATTTTTAACCCAAAATGTTAAACTATCCTACATTAAACACAGCAACACATTGAGTCATACATACACACATACTACAAGTGCATAGTTAACGTCATTGTTATAGGTACATTATCGAGGAACAACACAAATGAATGGGAAATGAGGATAACACTGATCCGGTTCCATTCCACAACAGGTGATATTTTCCTGTATGTCAGATGAGGGCCAAATATTGAGCTGAGAAAGCTAGAGTCACATGTTTAACAAAAGTTCAAATTCCACTTTGATGTAGTCACACACACACACATACACCCTGTAATTACAGAACATTGAAAATAACCTTGTGAGGTGGCCCTCAACAGGATAACACATTTAAATCTATGGGCTGGCATCTGCTGCACCCAGCCACAGAGAGAGGGCAGATGTCAAAGAGACAGGCCTTTAAATGGAACCTCTCTGCCCATGTGTGTGCGCGCATGTGTGTGTGTGTCTGTCAGGATCTCTTGCCCTTGCATAAGCCCTAAAGGAGAAACTAGCCGCGGAGAAATGCACATGCACATTCATGTACACAAACAAAAAAAACTCCCTCTCTCTCTCTCACACACACACACACGCATGCACACACACACACGCACTCACGCACACATACACACACACACATGCACACACACGCACACAGATAAGCATATACTTTTGCTCTCCAGCTAAAACAAACACCAGATGCTGGCGCACTAAAAGAGAGAACGCCAAAGCGAGCGATAGAGAGGGATATAGATAGCATGAGAGCGAGCAAATACATCTCTGCAGGCACTAAGTGAGGCCAGAGCCCCGGGGAGGCTCCTACAGACTCATTCTCATTCATCCTGGGTGCAGAGGAAGGCAGCGAGCGAGCGCACAAGAGCTGCCTCTCATGCCAAGTCTCTCCATGCAAATCAGATCGTTCCTGCTCAAGGGCTTTGTGTCGCTGCTGAGAACCATGCTGCTATCGTCCAAAGAGATGTACAGAAATATTTAAGTAGCCTGTGCCAAGACACGGTCTTTATTGACGGGGCTTTTGTGGCTGTGTGCTACGCTAAATTCAACAGTTACTTAGCGTTGGGACTGTAACAGTATTAACCTAGTGCATTGTTAGAGGTACACTGTTCAACTTGTGTTCGGAATTCGGCACGTGGTCGAGACAAGCCGGAAAAAATTGCTGTCGTTTTGGTTTAATACGTCTTAAAATGCATGCCACTCCTAAGCAAAACAGTGGCATGCACTCCTCTTTGTTCCTACCCATGAAGCAGATCTTAAACGCTTCTCTACCCCTCCCTCTAGGGTTGTCCACACTGTGCAGTTAGGTTATCAAAATATAAATAAGTATATATTTTTATATTTATATTGGGCAGGCAAAGCAACATCACTTCCTAATACATATCATATCATCAGTTTTCCAGCATACCATTCATATGCCTCACAGTTGCACTATTCAGTACGGTACTGTTGGTTTCACAAGGGCTAGCAAATACTAATTCCAGTAATACTGCAATAAAACATATAGAATAGAAGCTGTGCATGTGATATAGTGCTACAGCCAACTATAGAGACGGTATGGGTACGAGCTAGCGTTAGCATAGCGGACTAGCGCCTATACTGATCGCATCAGGCGTGAGTGGGAGAGCGAGTGAAAGGCCAGGCCCACCACACTGACCTCGGTGATGCGTGGGTTGGTACACTTGACATTCCTGCTGGACAGGTCCAGCCAGCGGGTGGTGTAGGGGTTCATGGGTGGGCAGTGGTGCCGCAGGGTGCAGCGACCCTCCCCACTGCACCAGCCGCACTGGAACTTCCTGTCCGCCTTGAGACACATGCCACAGCTGTCCCGCTGAGCCGCGCACTTGTACAGGTGCACTGTGGGATTGCACGGGAGTTATGTTAGCATTCGCACAGAGGAAATGGCTGAAAGGAAGATGAGGAGCGTTATTTATTCATTCATTTACTGTATGCTATATGTCGGGTCTGCCATGAGCAGCGCTTGCCTGGAGGATATTTCTCTAGTAAAATAAAGGAGTATGTTTTGTACACTTGGCGGTTTTCATAGGTGATTTGTTTTAAGCGAGACGGGCATATACATAATAAATGTACACTGTAGGGAGGGAAAACATAAAGGGGCAGGTGGAAACCAAGAACCAATAAATGAAACATGTCAATACAAACAGTATGTTCATTATCGGCATCGCTCCATACCTTGGATGTTCTCCGGGTTATCGATGATGAAGTTACCGTTCCACACCACCGAGAAGTCCACGGGCAGCTCGCTGATTCTCATGCCTTCGTACAGATACTGCAGGCCGAGAGTGGGCAGGGGGGATGGGGATAGAAATGTGAAGCTTTGAGTGATGCATCGTCTGAATCCCACCACCCCACTTCTTCACGTTGCCCCCCAGTTACCCAAGATACATCACCACCCCACCTGCTGGCTACACAGGTTCATTTTTCTGAAGGGGCGAACCAAGGTAATGATTGTGAAAGTAATATAGTAATGTAACCATCCATACATCCATCCATCCATCCATCCATCCATCATCATCCACTTATCTGGAGTCGGGTCGCAACACAAAGACCTCCCCCCACCCCAAAACACACACACACACACACACACACACAAGCACACACAGTCAGCCTACCGAGCTGTTCTGACACTGGACACTGGAGCTGTTGAAGCGCAGTGCGGTGACGCGGTGGCTGACCCCTTGGATGTGCAGGACACACTCGTAGCCTCGCTGGCCGGACTGTGGCTGGGGAAGGTTCCGGGCCTTCAGGGTGATGGGCTTCACCTCCCCGGCCGGGATCAGGATGTCCTCGGAGCGGACCAGCTGGGGACAGTCCTGAGAGCCAACCATGGTATTATGCTTTGGTGGTGTGTGTACTGTATAGCGCCCTCGTATCTTTGGTTCTTAACCAGCATATAGGAAGCTGGCAGACAACGTCATACACACTCGGAAATACGTACACATACACACATGCAGGCAGCTACGGAACTGTACACAAACTAACTAACTAAACACACACGTAATACATTTTTTAGTTCATTCATTTTAGCTATTTTTTTTAAGTTTAAGTTTACTACCTGACTTGATTGACTTGGTCAAAACGCTCTGCTGTCATTGGTGAGCAGAGCTCCCCCTGACTCAGCACATAATAGGCTGTTAAGCGCCGCCAATACAGAAATAGAGGGCTTAGATGGCATGTCTTTGTGAAGACATGGCCTGAGGCCGACACAAAGCCAGAGAAAGAGAGAGAGAGAGAGAGAGAGAGAGAGAGAGAGAGAGAGAGAGAGAGAGAGAGAGAGAGAGAGAGAGACAGAACATTTTCATTTAATTTCACAAGATACACAAATCTAGGCTTTTAAGAATTGGGCAAAGTGGGCAGTAGAGAGTAGAGAATGAGGAGTCTAAAGGGGAAAATAGAGGAATAATAAACATTATGAAGTTTGGGATATATAGGGCTACTCAAAAATGTAGCCCTAGAGAAAACATAAATAAAGTTGTTCACAGTCACATCAGACTAAATCAGAAAGTCTGCATAATTACTGTGATGATAGCCAGATTAAATCCCGATGTCCATCATTGCTATCATAATAGGCTTTTAATTGCTTGTAATTGCTTCTCGGCAATTAATCAAATGCTTACAGTAACACACTAGTGCTGATTCTAACTCTCATATTTTCAACCCACAAATCGTCTGGGAACCAGCAGGATTTGGGCAATGCAGACAGAATTTAGTAGCTTGGCATCTTGACTCCCAGTCAATATTTGAGTCAAAGAGAAGGTATGTATAATATGAAAATACTATAATTACATACAATTGTTCTTGTCCAATTGGCTCGGAGAAAGCGTACTGTAAACAAAACGATTGGCAATCTGAAACTCGTTACAGACACAGCATTATTTCAAGTCACCCATGGTGGCACTAGAATCTTTTCAATGACTATCTCCAGGTGTCATTCGCTGGGTGATAAACTGTAAAAACAATATGACTAGGGGGGGGGTCTGACTAACACCCCTTTACTGTCATACAATACAGTATGCAGACTTCAGACTACAACTCTGCAACTCTGAGAATACACCTCAAGGGAATACTGTTCAATCAACGAGGTAGATAAATCCTTCACAAACTGCTTTGCCTGATCACGCCCACTACTTGAAATCTGACCTCTCCTTGATTTTGACGGCAGAAGAAACAGGATAGACAAAGGAATTGAGAAGGGAGGTACCACAGGCCCATGGGCGGCTCTGACCCAGATTCAAAGCTCAGTGTGGCCTACACAAGCTTTGATAGCTACCCAAGATAGCAAATGCACCATGGTCAGCCTCAGTCAGGCACTACTACAAATGTTCCAATGGATCTCATGCAGCTATCAACACCTCAAATCTGCTTTTTCAGCATTGCCGTACATTGTATCATATCTCCCAGAGCAAAATGTACTTAACACGTACATTCCCACCAACGTCCATGAGCTGCATAATGTAATCACCCGTGAGGTATGGATGTGTGTCAATACAATTAAAAGAGTTGGGCCAAAATGGGCACCTACATAATGTTTGCACATTGTTACGCTATAACGTATAGCCTATACGTTATAGAACTTGAAAACCCATGCCCTTCAATCAGTTTGACCTTGATTTCTGAAGTGTATTACATAGGTTTCTCTATTCACAAGAAATGCATCTGTCTCACGGACCCATAATGTACGAACTACCCATGAGGAATTTTCCAACATTTTGAATTCTGTGAGATCTCTTTTCCTCTAATATACAATCATAAATCATGAAGACAACACAAATGGCATTTTCAGACCCTGTAAACACAGTATAAATCAGTGCTGTATCTCAAGCACATGGCTATCAAGCGGCATTAAACATCCACGTGGGTGTGGCCAGAGACATTAATGGAAAGATCAATCATTATTCAGATTGCCACGAAACGTAGTACACATATTAAAAGACTCTAAAGGCTCGCCGTACAAGGACATTTAAACTGAACAGAGGCTGGCACTATGGCTGGCACATACAGTATAATGCACCTGTATGACTCAGAGCTTGTGTGGCATTTGGAACATAGCATGTTCTCGTGGAAACGATCAAAGCTAACGTCGAGTTAGGCCACATACTGTAATCACCAAAGTGAGTGTTGCCTCGCAGCCATTCTAGTTAGTATTTTTTGCTCCTGTGATACTGTCCCTTCAAAATGATTGGCATTTCAAAAAGTCATGCTCTTGCCGATTTTCGCAGCTATCCCCGTTTGGCCAATCAGCTCACCCGATGACACCCTGACCAGATATCTATCCTAGCCTAAGCAACTGTGCACACTAACGTGCAGAATATCTGTAGGAACATACATACACCCTCGTTATCCAAAACAAGCAGGCCCTCTTCACACCGGGACGTAATGGTTACACCCCTCAGTACATCTCTGTCACACTCACAGTGCACAAATGCACCCTAGCAGACAGGACGGAGAGACGGAGAGAGAGGGAGAGAGAGAGGAGGGGGAGAGAGGGAGAGAGAGTATGCCTGACCTGCATGACAAGTAGCCATCTTCATACAGACCCTCCCTTTTCTCTTTCCCTGTCTCCTGCCCGTGACTAACATACGAGACTACGCACGTGCATCCGAGCACGCACACACACACACACACATGCCTACAGTGCTGTAAACACTCCCTATACATACCTACAATGTTATTTCCCTCGTCAAAACACTGGCACACGGACACACAGATGTACAGACATATTTACACACCTCGCCACACCTGGTCAACAAAATACCTGCCTGGGGACCACATGCGCACGCACACACACACACCTACTGTACAGGTCAACAACAACAGCAAGCACGCACGCACACACACACACATACACACAGACCCACGCTTGCATTATGCATTGAGGGAGGAGCAGATGAGTTATATGTGTGCCCATCTGGTCCACCTGTGCCTTGTCTCCCTTAACTATGTACTGTAGCCAGTACACACATGCACACGCACATGCACATGCACACACACACACACACACACAGGCTTAGCATGCAGGAACACCCACGCACCTACAGTCCACGTCACACACAGCCAGGTGGTTGACAGCAGAGCTGTTGTCCCTCTCTCTCTCTCTCTCTCTCTCTCTCTCTCTCTCTCTCTCTCTCCCCCTCTCTCGCTCTCCCTGGCGTCTCCGTATCCGTCTCTCCGTCTGTCTAGCAGCCCGTCCTCCCGGGGGAGCCGAAGCGTGGCGCGTCCACGGCTAATGGCAGCCGCGTGCGTAGAACCATCGGGAACGTCGTAGCCGGCGGGCGGACGCAACGACGCAGGCGTTGTCTGCTTTTTTTTGTTGTTGTTGTTGTTGTTTTTTCGAGCATTTACCGTGGCTCCTCAGCGAGCCTGTCCGCCGGCCGGCGCTTCCTCGCTCCTCCTACTCCTCCCCTCTCCATTTTCTCACTGCGGCTCTGTGTGTCTTTCCCGCGCCCGAGGAGTCGCCAGAATCCCCCCCTTGCCCCCCCATCCCCCCCCCCCCATCCCCCCTCACCACCCCCCAACACACACGCTTACACGTAGTAGCGCTTAGCGGGTGGCTAGATGCCAGCTCACCCTCCCCCCTCTCTCTCTCTCTCTCTCTCTCTCTCTCTCTCCCTCCCTCCCTCTCTCTCTCTGTCGAGCGCTGGTGTCTCCCCACGTCTCCCTGCTATAAAACAAACATCTAATAAAAAAATGGAACTGCAGCCGTTCCACAGCCTCCCTGGTTGTCCTATATAGTCCGCCCGTGTCTGTCTGCCTGTCCTCTACAGTCCATCCCTGTGGCTTCTACCGCTGCCTCTCGCACGGCACAAGCTCAGGCTTCGCCAGCCATATGATATCACTCGGTAGCCTTATATGGGGAAACGGCAGGTTGCCATAACGACAGCAGACTCCACCTGTTTCCCTCCCCCCTTCCTCCCTTCCTTCAGCCCTCCTTGTGGAGACAGGATGGCTCGGTATAGATCATTTAAATAAGCACAGCGCGCTGAACGCAGGCGGGCAAAGAAGGAAGGATTACCTGGAGATGGGTGTGGGAAAAGAGAGGAAGATGAGGGTCAGATGGAGCGGGAGATAGAGAGAGGTAGAGATGTGGTGACGCTGTGGGGAGATGCAGAGGGCAGGGTCTGGCTTTCATGTTGTGGCCAGCTTGGCTGGCTACAGAGAGAGGGTTGGGAATATCTGTGGACCGTATGAACGGTACCTATGCTACGTCTGGGATTATCATATCATGCGTCCATTAGGGTTTCCAAGAGCCCGTATAAATGATATGTTGTAATGAGTTTAATGTGTTTCGAAGCACACACTAGTCTGTCATTATTTGGGGCAGGCTAGTCATTTGAACAATGACCTGCAATTAATAATGTTTTGCATGGCATTTCCTGACACGTCGGCAAAGCTAATTTATTATCTGTCCTAAACACCTGCTGTTTTCCATCCCTACAGACGAAGACTTAGCGTTTTGTAAAGGTTAAAGCGTTGGTGTTTGGTGGAAAATGTGTTTCTGTATTGCAATTGTACTTGCTCAACGGAATGGAATTTCTGGGCGCAAGTCATTCTCACCCTTTGGCTTGTTACAGTCAATCCCCTGGAAACCCAACCAGGTGTTTTGAGACTTTAGCTGTGGCTTCTCAGGTCTGTGTGGGCATGGGCAGACCCCTTCGCGAATGATTGACATTTTCCTGACTCCTGTCAGTTATGTCATACCTGTTAGGATGGGTATACTGACAACTGAAATCTTCATGATTGGGTTTTGTATATGCAGTTTGCATCAAAACATATGCTGGCCACTTTCAACCGGATAAGCAGTCCAATAATCCAAAATAACAGTGGATTCCAATCAACTAGTGCTTTAGTTTATCTACTTAGGGATTTTATGGTCTTTAGAACAAAAAAGGTATTATGCATGCTTACACTACATGGAAATACTTTATTAATAATGCTATTACAGTAAACACACCGTAGACCAGGGGTGGGGAATCCTGGTCCAGGAGGGCCACTGCCTTGCATGTTTTAGATGTCTCCCTGCTCCAACACACCTGATTCAAATCAATAGCTCGTTATCAGGCTTCTAACAGTCCAGTCATTTGACCAGGACCAGGTTTCCCCATCCGTTCCGTAGACCTACTCCTTTTATGTATAGAAATACCCTTGTGGTTGAAGTAAGTAATTCTGCACTGTTATGGACAATTCATATTCTACGACGCAAACGCGAATGCAGACACAAGGGCTACGCGCGCGTAATATCAGTACATAGAGAATGAGGGTTAGCTGATGCCCTGAGCTTTTTCAGATGCGATACACTTTCATCCAACAGGGGGTAGCAGAGTCTCTGGTGACTTGTGAGGTAGAAACACAAACAGCCTACTAATGAAGAGGACTGCATTATTTTACTACTGCTGAATTGGCGTTTTTTTATGTGGTAGAGCGACATAGTAGACATTTTTCCCATTACCTCCCCTCACTGCAATGCTTGAAATGGCAGGCGCGTTTTTGGTTGCGTCAAAGCACCCTTGCGTTCGCAACCGCGTAGCTTGTGTAAACTATGAATCGGCCCTTACGCAAACATGTGTTTCCAAATATTAATGCAATAAGCCTGTTTCACATTGACCTACTATGAAGTGCTATGAAGGTCAACTTACCCTACAAAATAGACTTTTACTGAGTTTATTTGGCTGATTAGACTGTTATTCTGAACATATAATGCAAACATTGCATATTCTAAAAAAGACTGAACAAGCAGTGTGCACAAACACCCACATCTGAGAAGAAGTGTGATCAGCCACATTTACTCAAAACACCTGTGTGGGCAGGGACTTCAACAATTAATTTAGACCATAGACTTATAAATAGATAAACACATTGAAAGAAATGGTCGACTCGTGTTTCCGCTGGGCTTTGCTCACTGGTGCAGCAAGGAACGAGATCATTTCGTGCGAGACACTACCACAAATCTACACTAAACAAGACTGCTCCAAGCCTTGAGTCGGGGGGGGGGGGGGGGGGGGGGGGGGGGGGGGGGGGGGGGGGGGGGGGGGGGGGGGGGGGGGGGGGGGGGG